>CAJUYG010004860.1:0-15444 GCA_910591675.1 Galerucella calmariensis | reverse complement strand
ATTATTGATTGTCTAGTTGTCATATTTTTTTCGTTGTGTCAGATAGGGACAAAAAATTATTTTATTACTAGTTAATCATGACAACGGTATCTGGAACGCTACCGAAACGTCGAAATAAAATAATAAAAAAAACATTGTGGTTTTCATTCCCCAAAAATAAGAGAAAAAATAATAAATATTGCCACAAGGAACTTACAGAAGATACTTTTGTTAAATCGGGTGACCGAGCTGGCCAATCAGTTGGGCCCCCACTTACAGCATTGCATTGATGTTAACGGTGAACACTTTGAACCTTCAGCTTAATATTACGGTTAGAATTATACTTTTGATAGCTAGTTTTGTTTAGAATAAATTATTCATTAAAATTTATCATTAATTAGGATTTTTTGTTACATACAACGTTTATTGCTTTCACATAACAGGTCAATAATAATAGTTTACAATAAATATTACCAGATAACTCTGTTTTTATAAACTTTGGGTATAGGGAATGCTTGACAAAAATTAAAGTTACATAAGCGAAGATTCTATCTTTGCTATAAAATATAGGGTGTCCCATTTGAAAGAAAATGACAGGTTCGAGTTTCCGTTCACCCTGTATATAAGAAAGAATATAATTGAAATTTGATAGGATAGGGAGATATTGCATCATATTACGGAACTCTGTTTGGCAAAATACATTTTTTTTTCTTTAACGTACAACAAGCTACAGAGCGTTGATTTACCTACGATTTTCACATAAACGCGTCCATATCTTTTGAAGGACTCTGTATAACGTGGCAAAACCTCATATCAAAAGCTTCAAAAAAATGTAACCAATCCGAATTCGGTATAATATACAGGGTTTCCCATTTGAAAAATCATATGTTTGGTTTGCAACGGAGTTATGCAGCACTCTGTATAGTTCGATATAATTTCAAAATATGTACCTTCTATTATTTTATGGACCTTCAACACATCTACTATATTTGTTAATAACATTTTTTTATATCTCTTAAAATAACCCATATACCGAAGTTTGTCGTAAGATTGGTACACCCTGTATGATGGCGTCATCCATTTTCTACTAGTATTTTTTTCAAAAATTACGATACTCGTATGCTCCGTCGCTTGGCCCATATGTAGAACGACGGTCCCAATTTGTCCGGCGACTTTCTAAGGTGGCTTCCACGGACCGTGTTTTTGCAGGAGAGGCCGCGCCAACGCGCCGAGGGATGACGGTCGCCTGAGGTGGCGCGAGGAGGTGCGACGAATCCGCGGCGAGTCAGTAAAGGTAAAAGTAAAGGCGTGAGCCAAAAACAAGTTGCAATCACCAAACCCGAGCCTCAGTAAACACAAAAATATGTAAAGAGCTGATCGGTTTTGAAAAGGTACATGGGCACAAACACGCAGTGGGAAGAGTTTCGCCTGTAGTCCGTTCCGACCCAAGCGCCGCCCGTTCCCCCGTCGCGACGCGGCCTGGCCTGTAAAATTACGGGCCGCGGGAAGCCACCTTTATTTGACTCAAACTGGCTAAGTAGAGCTACTGATTCTATATCTATATTATACACATAGATTCAAAAGTTTTGCATCTCCTTCTTCGGATGCGAAGGAATTTTTTTGCGCTAACAATTTTTTGTTGGCTTGTTTATCAATGTTTACCATTTCAATATGTTCCATATTTTTTGCAATATATATACAGATGTTTACAGTTTTTTTTTGTAAGATAACAATTTTAGTGCGATCATTTTAACATTCAAGGCATTTGATTTTTACGATTATTTCAAGTGCAAACATGAATCGTCAAGTCATAAGTGAGATTAACCGTGCAAGAATAGTGGCTTTAGTTGAAGAAGGTTCGTGGCAAACAGAGTTGGCGTTTGGCAAAGTGATGTGTCTCGTGTATGGAACCGGTATCTCCAGACCAATTCTCTTCGTGATAGACCTAGAAGCGGTAGAAGGCGTATTACTAATCAGCGGCAGAACCGCTATATCCACTTAACTATCCGAAGAAACCCGACCATGGCAATACCAGCACTCCAAAGAGATATGAGGCATACGTTGGGAGTTCAAGTATCGATCTCGACATTACGAAGACGAATACTTGCGACAGGTTTGAGGTGTCGCCGACCAATAAGAGTGCCCAGACTACAACCTGAGCACAAAGTTCGCCAACTACAGTGGGCTCAAGAACACGCGGCCTTGCCTGAAGAATTTTGGAATTCGGTGTTTTTTTCGGACGAGACAAGGATTTGTTTGGTACAAGATAGCCATCGAATACGTGTGTGGCGGGATCCAATAAGAGCTGCTCAGCTTGCCCATGCTCGCCCCGTGCCGCTCTTCAGAGGAGGAAGTGCTATGCTTTGGGCTGGTATCATGTTAAATGATCGCACAGAATTAATTCATGTGGAGGGAACGATGACTGGTGATAGATATCTCAGGGAGATTCTACATCCTCACGTGAGACTATGGCGCGCAGCTGTTGGCAATTTCTTCGTTTTTATGGACGATAACGCCCGACCTCATCGGACCAGAGCTGTAAATGAGTATCTTGAAACTGAAGGGATCAATCTTTTAAACTGGCCTGCCCTATCTCCTGACATGAATTCCATAGAACATACTTGCCAGGGCAGTGGCAGCACGCAGAAATCCACCCAGGAGTGTACAAGAGCTTGTTCATGCGGCCCAAGAAGAATGGCGAAATATTCCTCAACAGAATATCAATAATTTGGTAAACAGCGTGGGCAGGCGACTTCAAGCTTGCATAAATTCTAGAGGTGGAAATACTCTTTATTAAAAGTTCTCATGCAGGTTCTCACTTAACCTTTTCTTTAAAAAGAATCAATTTGTATTTAATTTATTCAATTTCTAAGAATACTTTGATGTTTAAAGCAAGTTCATTATTGGATAATAAAAATTTTTGACAAATATACATGTTTTTTTTTCATTGAAACTAATTATTTGATTAATCTCTGATCCATTTATAATGAACACATTTTTTTTCGTAGATTTAGGGTGATGCAAAACTTTTGAATCTATGTGTATTAGATATTTAGAATTGATTTGTTTCAATTTTTCAACGATTCACACAACTATTTATATTTTGTTCGCCACAAATCATTTTTGAAGAATAGGTAATTTGCATATCATCGATATGCTTGAACATATTAATTTTGCGGTCGCTGTCGTCTTTGAAAAAAAAATCAATAAAACCCTACAGATATTTCAAGCAAACATTTCCGGTCGATTTCGCCGGAACAAAGCAAAACAGAATAAATAAATGTTAATTACCAACGTTTTGCTTTTTGTTATATTAATCCTTAATGATTTAACGAACGATATTAAGGTCTACGTTTACAAGGCCGCTGCTCCATTCAAATTCTATACGAGAATGGTAAATACATATTATTAAGTATACTGCGGATTGCATAACAATTATTTTGCGAATTGTTTTTCAATGCAGATTGTTATCGATTGAACGATCAAATTTGTTTATTTTATTTATTTATTCCATTTTAAATAATCGAAATAAGATCTCCCTTTTAAGTTGGGTACAGACCGAAATAAAGAATTCGCGAGCTGTTCGAGAACAGCTCCCGAATTCAACACGAGCAGCTCCCAAATACATCGTCCACACAAGAAGAGTTTCAGCTCTGTGTTCCGTTCGGTCTAGTTCGTTGAAAAGTTCGAACTAGAACTGCACTTTCATCAAAATTGAAATAATTAAATTTGAAAAATGTCATCGCTGCAAAGCGACGAAGAAAGCGATCTCATCATTGCTTGTGCAGTATACTTTTTAATAAAACAAAATGTCGAGTCGAAAAATAAAGAAACGTAAGACTAGGCGGTGATGGCAAAGAAGTTTATTTAAAAATCGCTCAAGATATGGTGGAGTGCCTTTACTCAGAGATTTAGAAATGGTGGACCAAAGTTTATTTCGAAATTTTAGCCGTAAGTCTGTTATGAAAAGCGCACAGTAGGCGAACCGGTATGGGTCATTTTAGACCAAAAATACAAGTAATTAGCAATACGGCTATTTTTTTATAAGTACCTTGAAGTATGTAGATTATTATAAAAAAAAGTTTACCAGTCTGTCGATTTCCCAAATTAGAAAAAAATCAAAAAACTTTTTTTTTTCGAATATTTCGCGCTGGGAGGGAGGTGGAGGAAAATAAAAATACGACCGTGTAGGGGAGGTGTTTTGCAATAAAAAAGGTCTCCTGCGTTTTTTTCGTTCGATCGATGGTTTGTCCGTAAAAAACTCGGTAAACTAAGTATGTATTCCACATCCGCGCGACTCTGCTGTACGGCGGAAAAAAATATAAATATATTTCGTCGGAGAGAAAATTGTACAACAGAAAAGTTGTAGATCATAAGAAGGTTTACAACTTTTGTACAAATGATTTTTTCATATAACCTCAAAATCTCCGAGAAAATTGCGAAAAACCGCTTTTATCGTTTTTTATTTTTCATTTACACAATAATAATTTTATTTCAACAAAACTTGGTGAATGTATACCTTTTTATGACCGAAAAATCCAAAAATATCGAAAGACTTCGGAGATAATCACGTTTCTCGGCCCAAAAAAATATTTTTCAAATTAAAATTCTCCTTTGGCAAATTGTCGTAGAGACTTCAATAATGTAACCTTTTTTTCGTCTTGATAAAAATATACAGTCTCCATTTAGAAACATGCTCAAAAATTGGAAAAATCAAAAAATGAATTCTGCAACCACCTGCAAAAACCAATCGCAATATTCAATTGTATGGAAAAAATATATTCCAAATATAGATGACTAATGTTGATACGATCACTGTAAATTGCTTTCAGTTAACTAACAACTTTCTACATGTTATAGATATCAAAGGTAGTCTTTGAGAATAAAAGAACAAATACCGTTCAGTAAGAAGCAACAACTACTTCTCTGGCTTTATGCCTCGAAGGACATTGAATTACACTTCAAAGTTGAACGGGGTTGGTATATCTGCAGAAAACTGTGAATAAAGTAAATAATTCTACATGTTATCTTTTCAGCTTTAATATACCAAGGACATTGATAATTTGCGATTATATTGTCATAGATTCCGAACGCGTGTTGCTTGCGGTAACATGCTTGAGGAAATTATGGCAAAATTATTAACATTTATCAATGTTCAAGGTATATTCGGTAAGAGAATTTTGTATGCAAATAAATACTTTGAGGAGTAGTATCCTCCATTAATTGGTCGATTGAATAATCATTTTTGTTTCCAAATCTTGGAACCGACATTTTTTATAACTGTCAGATTGACAAGTTTTCTTATTCACTGAAAATATTTTCAATTTACCTTGGAAACGCTAAGACATAAACGATAAGAACCCATGGGGTTCTTATCAGTAGTAATAACCCAAGGACATTGATAATTGTTCGAAAAAATCTTATGACAGATTTCGAAAGCTTGTTGCTTGGAAACAGACCGACGCCGTAGGCGGAGGTCTGTTGCCTACAAGCAACAAGCTTGAGAAAGTTGTCATAAAATTTTTGAGCATTTATCAATGTCCGAGGGTTATTCGGATAGAAAATTTTTTGTTTCAGTATTACAACCAAATCGTGACATTTCGAAATATTAAATATTCGAAACTTCAAAATCGAAATAAATCAATATGTATCCATAGCAACGTGTGAAAATTGCCCATGGTCTGTTTTCAGTGTAATGTTGACATGATTGGCTGAGATTGTTCATATGATATAAAATGAGGAAATTTGATTGGTTTTTGGAATTGTCAAAAAATTTTCAGTGTAATTGATTGCTAATTGGCTATTTTTGAACACGTGACTAAAAATACACAGTTTTAATGGGTTTAATTAATGTCAAATAGAAAATTATCAATAGGAGACTATTGACAAAAATGCGATAAGTCTTCAATCCATATCTGTTGTTTTCATGGACTTTTATTCAACTTTTGTTAGTTTTGTTGATTGTGAATGAACACATAAATATTTGTTTTGTAATTATTTCACTATTCTATGATTTCTTAGTATACAGATTTGTGACTAAAATATTTTGGTCGAATTTTCTTTTTTTATTAAACTGTGAGATAACAATCCTAATTATCAATCACAATTTTTCATTACTTTCAGAACCTATAACTCCAGAACGAGTTTTTGGCTTCGAATTTTTACTGTGCAATATGTTTGAGTCCCTGTTTATCTTAACCATGTTGCAATCTTTAAAATTTGTCTCTTTTCTACCTTAAAAATTGAATAAAATACCACTTTTTCCAAATTCATGTTGAAATAACTTTGTCGTTAATAAAAATTTTTTTATAAAATTTTGGTAGTTTACATTTGTGATGATTCTGAATCAATTGAAAAGGCCAAATGTACTTTCGTCCTTTCTAGCAAAGAAAAATTAACATAGAGTGCCTTGAAAAAGATAATTAAGCTAGGAAATATTGTGCCAAAATACTGTTTTTGATACTGCATCTAACAAAAAAAAATTAAATCAAAATCGGTTGAAAAATGCAGATTTTACAAGGGGTGCAAACAAAATGGATCTCACTATGTATAAACCTTCCTCTTGAATCACTATTGCTTAAAACTGCATTAGAATCCGTTGAGTAGTTTAAAAGACAACGGAATACGACGATAAACCATTTAACTCACACTAAAACACAAGAAACACCTTTTTGCTTTTGTTGAAAGGTAATTTGTTTGCTGTCATATTTTTCAGCTGTTCCGAACAATTCTCGAATTTTCCATGACATTCCCAGACTACTATGTAGATGCTTGTATGTAGAAGTCCATAAGGAATCTAGAATTATCTAGAACGGTCATCGAAAAGTCTATTGACATATTGATATGACGTATGTTTGAAGTTATCAACTGAGGGCTGAACAATTGAACGTCATTCTGTCACATTTCATATAATAAGAATTAAAAAATAGTATATTAAAGTATAAGTGGATATTAAGGTCCTTAAAACACTCGCGAAATAGAGTGTTCTAAAGACCAGTTATCCACGAATACTTTACGCTATTTTTTTATTGGTGCACTTTGAAATTATAAATACTGGTCTATAACTACTACAACAACAAGAAATGGAAATCATAGATGGAAATAAGAACTAAATGTCAAATGGTTGAATCCGTGATGTATATGATGTATACCTTGCGTTGTCATGGAAATGAGAAAAACATAAACTAATTTTTATTTTGATGGAAGTTAAACATTATTGAGTTATGTGAATATCAATAGTATTAATTTAAATACCATTTCCTAAGATTTGAAAAATCGAAATA
The DNA here is from genome assembly GCA_910591675.1 of Galerucella calmariensis. Lineage (NCBI taxonomy): Eukaryota > Metazoa > Arthropoda > Insecta > Coleoptera > Chrysomelidae > Galerucella > Galerucella calmariensis. Next base: position 8,182 of record CAJUYG010004860.1, on the reverse strand, counting down.
TTAATATTTCAAACAATACCAATGGCACTTTCCATTTTCATGCATGCCTTTACAAAAACGTTTTCTAAAATTTCACTGCAATAAATGTCGTGGGTTTGAATTAATAGATTTACTCAACAAATCAATTCAAGACAAGGATGCTATTATAAATAATAAAGATATTATTATAAAAATGTTAGAAGAACAAATCCAAAACATTAAAGAGAATCCACAGCCCCATTTAAGCTATGCAACTGTAACTTCTTTACCATCTAATCAATCCCTTCCACAGATACCAGTAAAAAAAATGTTCCAGCGGTTATAATAAAGCCACTAAAAGCTCAAGACTCTGAGGTAACTAAAAGAGATATACAGAAGGCAATTCATCCCATGGTTATTAATGTTGCAGTTAATTCGACAAAAACAACAAACAAGGGAAACTTCATTATAAAATGTAACTCCGTAGAAGATGCAAAAAAGCTTGTAGACGAAACTCAAAAAAATAAGGAACTTGGGAAAAAGTATGAAATTAATTTATCACAAATGAAAAAACCCAGGGTTAAGATTATTGCAAATGATATAGACCTAAATAAAGATGAAATTGGCGAATTCATAAAAAAACAAAATAATTTCACTGGCGATGACTACTTAGAGGTAACTTATGTGATGAAGAATAACTCAGGTAAAAGTATCATTTTTGCTGAATGTTCTGGAACAACTTTTTCTAAACTTATGAACTCTAAGAAAGTGTTTGTTAACTGGGAACGTTGTCCTGTATATGAAGATTTATATGTATCAAAGTGTAAGAAATGCTATGCTTATGATCACAAGGAAGATACTTGTAAATACAAATTGTCCTGTTCTTATTGTAGCGGAGAACATAATGCAAGGAACTGTCCGAAGGAGTACAATAAATGTTGTAATTGTTTAAGAACAAATGAAAAATTTAAACTTAATTATGAAGTCAACCATTCGGCTTTTGATAAAAATTGTCCTACATTTAAATTTTATAGTCAAAGACTGAAAGATAGTACTGATTATCACTGTCAATAATTTTCAAGATTGAAATATTTTTCACTCATTGTAAAATTGACTTTTTCTTTTTTATGTTTCTGTTTGTCTTTCTTTTTTATTATTTTTATGACTAGAAGTGATAAGGAAACATTCTTGAAAGTTGTTAATTTGAATGTGAGATCCTTATTGCCCAGTTTTTCGGATTTCCTTCAGTTAGTGGATGATCGTTTTGATATTGTCTGTGTATCTGAAACATGGCTCAATTCTTCTATTGCTTCTGCCATTGTAACGTTACCTGGTTTTAAATTTTATAGGAAGGATAGAAGTGGCAGGATAGGAGGTGGTGTTGGTTGCTATGTGAGAACATCTCTTAATTGTGAAGTCATTGATTGTAACTATGACATAAGTTTTGAATGTATTTTATTAAAATTGAAAATACGAACATTAAACATTGCTTTAGCTGTAATATATCGTCCTCCAGATTCAAGTTTTGTTGAACTCACTAATTTTGTTAACGATATTCTTCCATTAATGTTAATCGAATTCGACTACTCTATTATAACTGGTGACCTAAATGTTGACATGTTAGTGTCTAACTCCTTACTTGATTTATTTGAAACATACGGATACACTAATCATGTTACCGAGCCAACACGTATCGCAGCTACTTCTTCCACTTTACTTGATCCTATTTTTACTAATAGTAACAATGGTAATATCTGTCGTGAAAGTGGTACAATTATATCTCATCTCAGTGATCATAATATGATGCCATTCTGTACACTAGATATTAAAATTAACAAACCCAAACAGAAATTTATTACTTTACGTAACTTTAAGGATTTGGATATTGGCACCTTTAGGAATGATTTATTAACCGTACCATGGAATGATATATATTATATTGAAAACGTAAATGAAAAAGTTGTTTCTTTAACTGATAAAATAATTTCACTTTTTAATATTCACGCACCTTTAAGAACAATTAGAGTGAGTAAAAAGCCTGCACCTTGGCTAACACATAATTTAAAGCAGATATTTAAAGAGCGGAATAAGGCTTTGGTTAATTTTAAAAACTCAAAATCTCAAGAAAAATGGATTCAATATAAGCAATGGCGTAATTTTGCTTTAGCGTCAATAAGAAGAGAAAAGGCTGCATATTTAGAAAAACTAGAGATAGACAAAAATGAGAAACTTCTGTGGCAAAATTTGCGTAACATGAATATAATTTCACGTAAGAATAACAGTGAACTACCACTTAATTTTTCTGATCCCAATATTATTAATGATTATTTTGTTAGTGTCTTTAAAAAATCTGATAACTGTACAGAAAGAATTGAGTTCTACAATAGTAACAAACTAAATAACAATGTTTTAAAGTTTAAGTTAATTGACCAAAATAATACATTAGATATAATCAACTCCATTAAATCAAATGCTGCTGGTGCTGATGGAATTTCTCTTTACATGATAAGGCTATGCCTCCCCACGATTCTTGATCACATTACACATGTTATTAACTGTTGCTTGCAATGTGGATATTTTCCTAAGATTTGGAGACAGTCGTTAGTTTGTCCAATCCCAAAAGTAGCTAATCCTAATAATGTTCAAGATTTACGTCCTATAAGTCTCCTCCCAGTTTTATCTAAAATACTTGAACGAGTTGTGTGTATTCAGCTAAATGATTTTCTTTCAAGTAACAATATTTTACCTTCTCAGCAATCAGTACCACCACTGCCTTATTAAATATTACTGACAATATAATTGGCGCCTTGGACAAGAAACTTGGAGTTATTCTGATTGCTTTAGATTTTTCTAAAGCATTTGATTTAATTGACCATGATCTACTATGTGCCAAGCTTAAATATTATGGTTGTGATAATACCGCTTTATCGTTTTTTAAAACTTATTTGTGGAATCGCAGCCAACGTGTTCGTGTCGCTGAAAGGTTGTCATTATCCAAATCTATTGTCTCGGGTGTGCCCCAAGGATCTATTTTGGGTCCTTTATTGTTTCTTCTATATTCCTCGGATTTACCGAAATTACAAATAAACAGTGAAATACAACAGTATGCAGATGACACTCAATTATTGCATTCTTTTGACCCTACTGATATTCCAAATGTAAATGATGTCATAAATAGAGATTTAAGTCTAATTCTTGAATTTTCTAAATCGCATAACCTAACTATAAATCCATCTAAAACAACGGCTATTTTATTTTGTAACAAATATAAAAGGGTTGATATAGAGGATTCTTTGAGGCTTGAACTGGATGGTGTTAGAATCAACATATCTGAGCATGCAAAAAATTTAGGATTGACCATAGATCAGTCATTAAGATTTAAGAGTCATATAAACGGTTTGCTTCAAAGGTGTTATATGAGCATGCGTATGCTGTATGTAAACAAACACATATTAAATTTTAAGACACGCAAAAAGTTATGTGAGTCCTTGGTGCTTTCAATTTTTAATTATTGTAACATAGTTTATTACCCATGTTTAGATCAAGACTCCCAAAATCAAATACAGCGTGTTCAGAACACATGTTGTAGATTTATATGTAATAAAAGGAAGTATGACCATATAACACCTTGTTTCACACAGATTAATTGGTTGAAGACGAATAATCTATTTCAATTGAATTTCTTAGTTTTCATATACCGCTTACTTAAATCCGAGACTCCATCTTATTTGTATGAAAAAGTTGTTTTTAGAAAAACTACACACACTATAAATATCCGTCATAATACTCTCACAATGCCACCTCACTCTTCTGTTTTGTTTGAGCGTTGTTTTACTTATAATTTGGTCAAGTATTATAATTCTTTCATCACAACTATGTCAATTTCATCATTAACTGGATTCCGTCGTACTGTTAGGGACTTCCTTTTTTCTGGGCAATGATTAGCAAATTATAGTATTACATTTATGTTGTGTGTTTCTTATCTTATTTTAGTTTTATTGTAGGTGTCTTATGTAACCAACACCTGTAGTATATTTTTTTTTGTATTATATAGAACATTTTGTACGTTTGTGTTAACCAAGTAGGTTAAGAGTTAAAGAGTAGCTCTGAGCTAATCTTCGCCTCCTTGGAACAAATATTGTATTTTTTTTTTTATATTTGTTAAATAAAGACATTTTATTATTATTATTATTATTATTATAAGTTAAACATTATTGAGTTATGTGAATATCAATAGTATTAATTTAAATACCATTTCCTAAGATTTGAAAAATCGAAATATTAATATTTCAAACAATACCAATGGCACTTTCCATTTTAATTTATAAATTTGACATTGTTAAATATTGTTCGAATAAAAGTTTTGACGTTACAAACTACTCCTGTTGGATCAATAATAAAAAAATTGTTATTTAAACATGATTCATTCCATAGATTTAGACTACGTTTCTCGAGTTGTTGTTGTTGGTAGTAACTTTAAAACACGCTTAACATTTTATAATTACAAACCATCAGCAAAGAAAATCATTGAATAAACCCTCTTCAATTCCAAACAGAAGTGGATAGAAGTTGCTTAGTTGAAAATAAAGAGTTGGGCAGGTACCTTATGTATATATAATAAGTTCCAGGCTAAATGGTAGATATTGGTAAAAGGTTACAATACATCCTTAAGTTGTAAAACCCTTTAATGCCCATCATAAATATAAAAGGACCGGATTGTAATAATAATATCTTTGTCTGTTAGTCATGTTATGAATCTCGAAAACTCTTACCTTTCTGTAGAATTTTTTACTTGATGATTTTATTCACAACGGGATTAAAACAGGTAGTCTATTGCAGTTTATAAGCCAATACCATTTAGCGTGAGACTTATTATACCTCCTTGTGCCCTGTAGAGGAAAAAAAAATTTTAGTTACCTGAGCCTGGCTCCGGCGCAAGTATGTCATTATTAAACTTATTATCAATAGGCGAATTCGGTCTATGCCCTTGCCATTCATCAAAATACAGGGTAGCGAGAAAGTGGTCTGGCAACAAATCTTTTTCTTTGAAAATAATAAACATACAATATGTCCCCTTAAGTTGGAATCATATGGAGAACTTATTTATTATTAATTTTAGGAAAAAAAGTTATTCTTCATAAAAAGTTCTGCATCATCTAAAACCTATAATACAGTCATTAAATATCAAAATGTTTCAGTCGTATACGAGGTTTGTCAAAAAATATGAGTCTTACTCAAGAGAAAAGTACCTCTAAATTTGACAATATCGAAAATTGTTACTAAAAAAAGTTGGATATGTCGAAGCATTAGTATGAGTGAAAATTAAATTTGTTTGTTTCTATAACATTAATATGATGTTAATATTATAATTTAGTGTTTGAATGTATTTTATTATATGCAAAATAAATGAAAATGCACTTATTATAAACATAAGTAAAAAATAAAATAATCTGGAGTTTCAATTTCAATGAAGGTAATTACATATCTAATAATCGAAGTTTTTAATTCTGATCAACTTTTTTTAGTAACATTTTTCGATATTGTCAAATTTAATAGTATATTAAGTATTAAGAACGGTAAAGGTTGACAGCAATGTTTGCTAGAGACCGGTATCACCCTTAACGTTCGAGATGCTTATACCATTTTTTGCGCGATCGTATTGAAATTAATTTCGAATAAAATAATTTAAATTTCTTCGAAATGAACGAAATGTAAAAAGTGATATTCATACTTTTCGATCAGTTTAAAATATAATAGTACAGAGAATGAAGCTCAAAAAAAGGTAGAACCTCGCAATTTTTTCGTCCAGCATGGATTGACTTGAAATTTTAACAGGAGGTAGGTGATAACTTAAGGTTTAAAATCTATATCGAACCGAAGGGCGCCAAACGGTTTTTAGGGGTGAAAACTACCCTTATTTGTCAAAAATCATAAAATAACATTTTAAACCTGAAAATGGATAAGATTTGGTTTGGATAAGTTGAATAATGATTGTTTTGAGCTTTGGAATATAATTTCATCATATTTCAATCCTTAAGAAGCAGCCCCTGTTACAGCTTAATGTAAAAAAAAATCACGAATCCTTAAAAAATGATTTCGCCTCTGATTGATTTGCATAAAAATTTGGGATTAGGCTCAACTTACCCTCTGCTTTATATATCATGTCATACCGACGAACCCTGATTGTTTCTTAGGGGTGAAAACTACCCCTAAATGTCAAAAATTAAAAAATAGCATTATAAATCTTAAGATGGTTTGAATTAGTAAAATGATAAATTTGTTATATTTCAAAATACAATTTTATACTTTTTCAACCCTTAAAAATCAACTGTTATTAGTGTTAAATGTAAAAAAATTTTTTTGACAAGAGAAAAATAATTAATGCTAATAGGGATTTGCTCAATAATTATGTTGTAAAAAAAATGTGTCAAGTGCATTAAGTAACTTTTCAAACTTTTAAAACCACCCTTCACAACATTGCAATTTTTATAAACTATTGTAATAGATATTTCGTACCTATATATAACGCCCCACTGCCGAATAAACCGGTTTTGTACATTATTATGCTTCCAAGTGCACTATAGTTTATACTATACCTACTATTGGAATTTTTCGAAAAAAAATCGATTGGTTTTTTTAACATATTTCCTTCATTTTTGATGATAAAAAGTTTATTCAAAAACGATTTTGTAGGGGTTTTCAAGAACTACAAGAATCTGTAAGTTAAATCTCTTTATGCCCTTTCGTTTTTAAATGGGGTGAGTTTAAAGGGCTAAAGAAAGGTGGTGCTCGTGCGTAAATAGACGTTTTAAACCGCTATATCTCGTCAAATATTAACTGTAAAAAAGAAAATTTTTGTCATAGAAAAGCTACAATTTCGTTTTTTAACTTTGCTTGTACCTCTAATATTTTCGGAGTTATTTTGAAAGAAAGGGTAAAAAATACAAAATTATGAAAAATAACTTTTTACTTTAAGCCATAATTTTTCGAAAACTATAAATTTTAAATTGGTCAAACTTCTTGGACATATTAACCATACATGTACAAAGAGAATTGCACAAGGGTAAAGATCAATTTTAATTAGGGGGACAGTTAGGGGGTTGTTTTCACCGATTTTAATGTATAAAAAATTCAGTACTGACATTATTTTTGTCATAATTCACTCAATTTTGATGCTACAGATCTTTTTTTTAAAGAAAGATCTAATTATGCTCTTTGAAAAAGATTCTATGAGTTTTCTACGAAAAATGCATCATTTTTCCGGTATTTGACTTTGAATCTATCACATTTTGCATTTGGGAAAAAAAGCTAATCATTGATGGGCCATATCTCGGTTCCTATTGGTTTTAGAAAAATGATAAAAAAGAGTTTTGCTTGTTTTTTTAAAAGCTACAATTTTGCTCTCCACATTTTTTTGATAAAATGCATAACTTTCGAGTTATCCGCGAAAAACATATCAAAAACGTCGATTTTTTTTGATAAAAAGCGTTACTTTCAATCGTGAATAACTTGGAGAATATTGATTTTACAAAAAAAATGTATAGAACATTTTTTGCTTAGAATCACTTTTTCAATCGATTCCTGTGGTTAAAATGTAATAAAAAATTTTCACCCCCGAGATGGGGTGGCAACCACCCCCAAGGCTTTAGCGCCCTTCGGTTCGATATAGATTTTGATCCTTGGGCTATCACCTACCTTCTGTTAAAATTTCAAGTCAATCCATGCTGGACGAAAAAATTGCCAGGTGAAATGCTTCATTCCCTGTACTATAATTTGCATTTTAGTGAAATTGTTTTTTACTTTATTTATTTTATTACTGTTTATATTGTTCTGTTCGGTTCTGTTCATTAAAAAAATATAAATCTTATTTTTTTGTTCCTTTTGTGTAATAAATGAAGTAATAATATATTATTTAGGACCACTTGAATAGGGGACTAAGACGTCGGTAAGTAATTTACTTACCGACGTCTGAACGGTAAGTAAATCACTTACCGACGTCTGAACGGTAAGTAAATCACTTACCGACGTGTTAGAAATCAGTAAACACAACCTACCGTCCTGAAAGCCGATGCTGTAAGTAAACAAAAAAGATCGATCGCGCAAAAAGGTACTTTACTCTCGAAAGAAACTAAAATTTTTTGACAAACCTCGTATACAACTGAAAAATTTTATGTATGTGTGTGTATGTGTGATTTTTGGGGTGACATTCACTGAGACCTAAAAG
>CAJUYG010004859.1:0-15446 GCA_910591675.1 Galerucella calmariensis | reverse complement strand
TTATCCAAAATTTAAACTAACGGACTTACCTCTAGCAAACTATCTCCAACTAATATTTTCATCAATCTATATCCGTCCCTTTCGACTACTTTGGACGCATTTTCAGCGGCGTACATAGAGGTAAAGTCGAACATTGCAATGTCCGGTTGTCCGTAGTGATTAACAGCGAATTCTAAGTTCGGCAATTGATAGTTCGTGCTAAAATTGGCAGCTCCGATGGCGTATTGTTGAAGGGCTTCTTTGTCGACGTTTTCCGGTGCTAATAGTTTTTCTGTATCAGCAAAATCCTAAATTGATGAAAAATATTTTGATTAAAAACATTGTTTCGACATCGAAAAATAGGAGGATGTTAATTTGCTTTAGTGTGGTACAGCCACTGCAGAATTATATGAAGATTGGTTAAAACCAAACTAAATGGAAATGAACCTCTAAACAGTGTAATAATAATTGACAAAGTAAGTTACCATAGTAGGTCAAAGCTACAGACATTTTCAATATCCCTGCACTAAGAATCACTAAAATCTCTTATTTTTATATCGGTAATTATATTTATTTTAATGAGAATATAGATACAAAAATAACAATCTTAGCTCAACCAGCTCAACGCGTGACGTCACGAGTTTGTAAACATCACTTGACATTTTGTATATCTTCCAAACTTTCATTGTATTTGCTGGTTTTCTGTGACATTTCCTCGTTATTAACTATAAAGAATCCTGATTTTGTGTTACCAAAGGTAGGACTGATATGATACAATGTATTATCAAGGCAAATACTTCAAATTTGTCAAGATTTGACTTTTATCGTCTAACAATGACTTTGCCATTTCGAAATGTTAAAACCATCTAAGTATCTGCAGAGTAGGGAGGGTAAGTTTAGGTACACTTGTGGCTCAGGATGTGGAGTTTACTCGAGAGCACCAAGCCTAATGATTAAGTGGGGAATGGGAAACAATACCAGCATGGTTCAAACAGAACTAACAGATATCTCAATTGCCACAAAAGAAATAACCAGAAAAGGAATTTCTTGCAAAAACATAACAATCTGCACTGATAGTAGCCAAGCCCTATTAGCCTTGAAAAGACAACGAGTTATATCGGGGCTAGTACTAGAGTGCCACCAAGATTTAGCTAACGCCTCGGCAGATAGCAATATTATCCTGAGGTAGGTTAAAGGGCACGACAGGAGTAAAGGTAATCGCATAGCCGATTCTTTAGCCAGGGAAGCGGCTGGACTAAAAGTTTTAGGACCCAGTTACACCTACGGCCTAACTACTTCGACAATTGCGGAACTAGGAACTAGCCAAACCCATCCATGCTCAATGCCTCGGATGGAATCAAAGGATGCAGTCTGGGCGACCCTGGGAAGCTGGCGCCGAATAAATATTTGGCGATGACCAGGAAAAGCCTACGTTTAACTTCTCGTGAGGACGTAGTACAAAGGGTCACATGTGGCATAAGTGCTGTGAGCCTACACTCACCCTCCCTACTCTACAGGTACAGATAGGTACACAGCACTTAGGCCACATGTGACCCTTTGTACTACGTCCTCCCGAGAAGTTGTCCTCCTAGGTTATCGTCCATCTTGTCCTTTCCAGGAAGGTGTGTCCACTAGCATCATTGTATGGTGATTTTTCCTTAGTTGACAGTGGCCAGTCAGAAATAGTACTGTTAAGCGTAGATTTTTCTTGGTCATCGCCCAACATTTCTTCGACGCCAGGTTCACAGGGTCGACCAGGGTGATCCTGGCAAAACTGTGTCCCTGGATTTCCTCCCATCTCTTTAGGGATTGAGCAAGAGACTAACGTTTGGCTAGTTCCACAATTGGTAGTAGGTGTTGCTGAGTCCTAAAAGGCAGTCAAGCCTCTTCTCTGGCTAAAGAATCGACAATGCAGTTACCTTTACTCCTGTCATGCCCTTTAACCCACCTCAGAATAATATTGTTATCTACAGAGGCGTTAGCTAAATCTTCATACCCTGATGCAACACGTTGTCTATTCAGGGCTAATAGAGCTTGTCTGCTGTCAATGCAGATTATTTTATTTTGCTAGAAACTCCTTTTCTGGTTAATTATTTTGCGGAAATTTTAATACCGTGGTTCTCTTTGAACCAAACTGGTAATTTTTCTCATTCTCCACTTAAATCTTAAGCTTAGTGTTCTGGAGTACACTCTACATCCTGAGCTTTCTTTTTTTTGAGCCGTTTGTTTATATGTTACATGTAAGTGAGTATTGCATGTATTAGAAGTTAAAATATAATCTATAATCTTGCAATCTCAAGATTCAGTCACACATTCAAACGTCAACAAACTGAATATCTTGCAGATATACCAACCCCGTTTAACTTTGAAGTGTACTTCAATGTTCTTCGTGGCATATAGCCATGAAACTAGTTATTGCTTCTTAGTTTTTATATTTTCAGACTCTCTAAGACGTTATAATAGTATTATACCATTACCTTTGACATCTATGGCACGCTTTACTAAAATGACATTTTGTTTGCAGGAAACTGTAAATAAAGTAACAAAGCCGTCAGGTTTTTTGTCAAATAGAATTTTAGTTTGTGGTTAAATGTGGGTGTCACTATTATCGTATAATTAACGTTTTCTTTACTGAGTTTGATGATTTCTCCAGTCCAGAATTATGCTCTCAGAGCTTCTGGACGGATGCTTATTAGTGAAAGGTTGGTCATTGATAAAATACAATAATACATTCGTTTGAGTTTACCTGTTTATTTTAATCGCGGAAGCCACTGTCTTTTAATAGCGAATTTGCACGTAGCTGTACCAAACTAAAGACTGGAATACTCTGATGGTCTATTAAATTATACTAACTTGTTTGATGACGCCCTTTTCGATTAAACTGTGCTTCTTGGCCGTCATTACGAAATAATGCGTATCGTCCTTATAATAAACGATATTTTCTAAATCGATTCTGGCGGCTTCTTGCAAGTCTTTGAAAAATTTTTGATTAAATATAAAAGCTACGCCGCTTATTTCTTCTACTCGCGCTTCCGCTTCGGATTTTCTATTAATAAAATTGGCAGTTATGGCTATTGCAAGCTTTCCCCTAAATTCTTTTCGTGTGAATCCCTGAAGGGTGTTTCGTTTACCGTCTGCGCCTATGACGACATCGAACTCGTATTGGGACACTGGGTGATTGGAAGGTTTGAATTGGCCCCTCCAACCTATTTCTATAAAATAAATACATGATTATTTATTGGAAAATGTTAAGCAGCATGTAAAGACAGAATAACTTTAAAGCGACATACCGGTCATACATTTTTTATTGATTTCTCCAAGTAAAAACTTCCTTATTTTTAGATGAATTAAAAGTTATATTTATGTATTTAAGTGAGTAAAAGAGTTTTTTCAAACAAAATTTCTTAGAGAAAAAGTCATGATTTCCTATTCACTTCCTTCTTACTGTAATACAGTTGTATTTATGCATATTCCAAGACTCAGATAGTCTTGGTCTTGCTCAAATTGTCCGGTCTAGGTCACCACATCTCCTGATCTAACCGTCACGCAACAAAATACAATTGCTGGCGAAGAGTTAGACTTCTAGGTATTATTTAATCTGTGGTAATAACTCAAGATTTGTACTAATACCAATTTATGAAACTTTATTGCAATAACAATACCTATAGAATATATCTTAGTAATCTAATGTCAAATAGTATTTTTTTTTTAAAGTTAGTTATTGTGTCAATGTTTCAAGATGATTACGTTAATGTCATAAAATATAAAATAAAATAAAACAGAGATTTTTCTACTATTATTATTGTACAATTTCACCACTGGAACAACAGATACACATTGTATATTTTCAATTACACAAAATGAACAGTAATTTAATTTAATTTATGGATAAAATGAGTAGGCAGAAAGGTCAGAAAAGAAATATTTATGTATATTGAACAGACTTTGACATAAAAAGTTAAAATTTGAGAGATATAAACTTAAATACGATTCTATAGTATAGTCGACCTGATCCCTACCGCCCTGTTACTGTTGTAATATTTTTGATAGTTATTTTAGATTTTCCGAGTTTTTGTTTGAAAACAAGTCGTAAAATGCAAGTGGCTTTTCTGACTCACAATGTAGTCGGAAAAACCGAATTGGACAAATGCCAGACAAAATGATTCAGTCGAATTTACAAAATTCACTTGTATTCAATCGATAATATAAAAATGTTATTTAGGGGCTTAGGCAGGTTTTAGTATCCGCGGGGGTGGTTTAGGAAAATAAAACGAATAAAAGTAAATAAGAAAAATATTAAAGATGGGAAAAATACAAAGAGGAAAAAATCTCCTATAAGAAATTGGGGTAGTTCTGTTATTACAAAGTTATAATATATTTTTATCATATTGATAGCATGATTTTAGGTAGGAGACCCTAAAACCGCAATAAATCATAGGCTGGCATAGGAATTTAGACAGGATAAAATAAATCAATTGTATCTCAATTGTCCAAAAGCGAATAAAGAAGGATATTTAAAGGTGGGAACCTAAATAATAATTACACGCACATACTTATACTAGAAAATAGAATCGTCAGATTCTGTGAAATGAAATTTTGATTAGATACATCATCTGCAAGTTTTAAGAAAATCAGACCTTTTTAATTAAATTGAATAATCTATGATCTTATTCTTACCCAACTACACTGTCAAGGCAAATTTATCACTTCTATTTATATTTAAATGGCAATGGTATTGGAGCTCTATTGTCCTCGCTACCTGCGGTTCACTATACAGGATGAATCTAGCGAAATTTGCTAACTGAACACTTATTTACATGAAGAAGCGCTTACAATTCTGTTTAATCCTTTGAATCCCCCTGAAGTGATTCAGACACGTTTTTGAATTTATAATGAATTCTTCAGCCATCAATATGATAGAAATATACTATAATCTTCTGTTTTTCTGTTTAAATATATCCACTACTTCATTCGCATCAATTTCCATCCATAGTGAATGTTCATAAGAGCCAAGCCGTTCAGCGTTTTTTCACTCGTTTTGTTTTGCTAGTCGAAGTCTTCTTAGGCTTGAAAAGGAGCTTTCTGGGGTAGCAATGGAAACAGGTATGGTAGCCAATGTTAGCAGCAATGTGTAAATATTTGGATATAGTTTTTGGTCACACATATCTAAGCATTCCAAAACTGATTTTGGAGTAGGGGAGGTGAGAGTCATAGCTGCTTTTCACACTTCAAGTTCCGCTTTGACGATGTACTATTTTTTTCATGGTGATACTACATATAGAGGCAACAAGCCATAGGGCGCTCTGTAAGTGGGAATGTCCGTCTGAATTCCAGTAAGAGAGAAAGAGACAGAAGATCAAAGGTTTTTTGTTTTGTGTATACAGGGTGTCCCACGACGAGTTAAAACTATCTGTATATGGCAAAATACTTATAGTAAAATCATGAAAATTTCTACGTTTCGGTTTTTTAATTAAAATATTTTCAAAGATGACAGACTTCCGGTTCCACCGGAAGTCGACTAACTTTGTTATTTTAAATGTAATGGAATGGTATATTAATACATTTTAAAAATCTACGCAAGATTTTAGTATATTTTTGTCTGAAAACTTTTTTCGAAAAATGCATATTTTTTGAGATTAATTTTTTTGTAAAAAATTTGACGGTTGCATACCCTTACAAATTATTTTTTTACGAGGATACCCTTAAAGATATGAAAATGGTTTCTGTTCGGTTGCTTTTAGCAAGGTCAGGCCTATTTGAATCTATGTTGAAAATTTTTTCATTTTATACAGGGTGTGTATAGAAAGTGTTCAAAGTTTAACTTCATAAATATCAAATTTCTTTATTTTTTTAAATAGAACCACCCGGTTTTATTTCATTTTAATGCATTCAGGGGTAAAAAATAAGGCAAATTCATGTATTCTTTCCTATACCTAAACCTTACCGTTATTCAGATATTAAATGTTTTCTGTAAATTTTTAGAGATGCAGATGCAAACAAAGCACATATGTTCTTGTAACAACTTTGCCATATTTACCATGTATTAAAAGCAAATTTACATAATCTTTTTCATTTCTTAGTGCTTGTATCAACGGGTCAAAATAAAATTTAGACCACACCTGCATCTCTCAAAATTTACAGTTTCAATTAAGGAATATAAAAGTAGATCAAATTAGCAATAGAATAGCGAAAACCGCATGTCTATATATTTATCGTATTACGAGATATCCTAAGAAATGTGTAAATTTTAAGCATTTTCCTTTAAACATAAATTACTCCGGTTTGACTGAACGGATTTTAACATTTTTTGACTACATAAATGTACTTAAAAAACCTGAATTATTGTTTAGAGCGCAACAGGGCTTGCCCTCTTGGTTACCCGAATCATCAGTGAGCAAAGCACAGGCGGTACACAGGCGGAATTCACACTGCCCACCCTGACGTGCCGCCACTGATTTAGAAACTGGTGAAACACTATAAAGTAAAATAAAAACAATTACTTACTCTCTGCAGCGCTAGGTTCTAAGAGTGACTCAAAGCTAACTTCTGTGTGCACTTCGACCCCAAGCAGAAGAGCTACTTTCAACAAAATACACTGCAACTGCCTGATGCTGACATGATCGATGGCGCCGGCGCAGAATTTTCCGAAAAACTTCTTCGCGCCGAGCATCCTCAGATCTTCTATTACGAAAGGCCATAAATGCAATACATTGTTTCTAGAAAATCTGTCTCTTTTTTCTATTACGACCTAAAAAAAATAATTTTACACACATCTACTATAATTAGTATTTCAAATAAAAACTAACCACTTTGGCACCCAATAGTTGAGCTTCTATTGCAGTTCTCATTCCGCATGGTCCGCCTCCGATCACCAAAACTTTGGTATTCGCCGCTAACTTTCCTTTTTGATAACATTTATGTGATGCTCTGGTATCGAACTTCTTTAAAAGAGCTTTTGCTCTCCACGAGACCAAATTAGCTTTTAACTTGGGATAAAATAAAGGAAAAGTATTGGGTCTTAGGTGAAGGCAATCGATGAGACCTCGGTAATAACCTAAAATGTTCTTTAAGCTAGTAGCATTGACGAATTGTTCGAAATATTCGTTGGCGTGTGCTGCGTCGAGTACCGATACGGGTAGACCATGTTGAACGGCTTGAATATTACGGTCCATGATGGGTGTTTTATCGTTTCAAGAAAATGTTTGAGCAATTCTCATCTGAAATGAAAAAAAAATATATTAAATTTTTTTTTATATAAAAATTTAATCATTTTTTGTACACCCCTCGTATAATTGTATTGAAAGGTGTGTTAGCCGATTTACTTGCGGTGCACGCATATTTTGATACTATGCCAACAACAAATGGGTGTTGCTTTCAATGTCAATCGGTCAGTAATGATCGGACCTTTAAAATTCAATATGTAACCACGTGAAAAAATGTCTCCTACAAAACGAGACTTAGGAATGTGATTTGCATTTATAATTAATTAAGAATTTTATGAATGTTTTCTTTATCTAAATTAGAAAATTTCAAAAGGGGGCTTGTTATGTGAAATTATTTTTCAGACTTTGGTCTAGTTGGAATTTTAAATACCAGGTAAAGAACATTTCACAATAATTCGTTGATTCAGCATATGACCTTAAGGATTTAATGAAAATGTTTTTAAATCCCCTATTGTACAGTAAACAGTAACAGATCCGTTGTGGGTAAAATTATGTATAAATTAATTAATAATTACAAACCAAAATGGTTGGTTTTTGGTCAATATAGAAATTTTGGTTTGCTGTCGCATTCTTAACGTTTCCTTTACTGAGGTTAATGTATTGATGTGATTTCAGAATTATCTGGCGCAAATACGGCGAAACCTTCTAATTACAAACCAGAATAGTTGATTATATCGTGCTGATATCCCAAACCCGTTTAAGTCAGAAGTGTAATTCAATGTGTGTAGTGGCATATAGCCAGAGAAGTAGTTGTTGCTTTCTAGTGAACGGTTTTATTCTCTGAAAAGGCGTTATAAGAGTATTTAACTATTATTATTATTATTCCAATTATGCACTTGCTGGTAATGTTCACCTATCCCGAGCGTGTGTAAACGCAAATGGGATTAGGCTCGGAAGTCACATATTTAGAAATTTACGGACAGTGTGACAGGTATTTAAAATGGCAGCCTTCTGCAGATCGATGTATGTATTTTTGTGAAGACCTAGTTTGGTAAGGCTGTCTTGTAGAGTTTTGAGAATTAGTGCCGTAGATGAAACGATGATCGGTAAAGTCTTTCTAATGTTAATGTGATGACCCATATTTTTAATCCCTTTGAAGGAAAAAGCCGCCCAATGTGTGCACACATTTTTTTATAAATTTGACCTCTATTTTCTCTGCATGCCACATCTGTCCTACCTCAATTGCAAGATCGGTGTATTTTGCAATATTCTCGTTGTATTTGTCTAGAATATTTTTGTATTGGGTACAGCAACATCCACCAGAAGAAACGAGTTAGCTTTTTTATCCACAACTACATTCTCCAGGACCGAATGCGGATAGTACTTGTAATAAGGGGTGTAGGTGTTAACTACTCCAATTTTTTTTTTCTGTTATTTAACGTCGGTCTATTTCTGCGACTGAGGCTAATCACCGACGCCGGGAGCACTCTACCCCTAACCGGAAATTTTGGCGAACATACATACTAGTGTTCCAACCAGTGGTAGCGTTCTTTAACGAGCCCAACATCCATGGACTCGGGACCTCGGTTTTACGTCTCCTCCGAAAGACAGCATATCTACATTATACCTCGTGCTCATTGGTACAATGCCTGCGAGCTGTGATATGCTAGTCCGCTGCAGGCTGTACGGGCCCTATACGATGGTTTTCCCTGTCATGGTCGTCACCCATCCAAGTACTAACCATATCCGACCTTGCTTGACTGTTATTATCGCATCAAACGCGTTCCTCTACAGTGTCTTCGCCCCTACTCCGAATTTGTTGGCCAACTTCTGATGGATGATGCTGCAAAGTTGATTGTGCCTGCGTAGGTAATCAATGTTAGCTAATGCTGAACATCCCGACGTAATGTGTTGTATCGTCTCTGCTGTTTTTTGACACCTTCTGCACTGCACACTTATTATTATTATTATTATTATTATATTTGATATACCGGACAAAAAATTTAAATATTCACTGGCTGCCAGGTTCTGCTTCAAGCTGTATAAAATACGATAAAGAGTCCCTTATTACGTTAGCAAGATTTATCAAAGTATCTCTAATATGGGTGCCGGTACAGGAGGGGGTTTCTGGCAATGAAACGGCAGACCAATTAGCTAAGGAAGGTTCTGAAGGAGACTTTATAGATCCGAAACCGTTTTGTGGAATCACAAAGGATTAAATAAGAAGTAGGTATCTACCTAATCACATATTCTCATATTTCTCCATTATAAGAACTTCGCAAATTCACAATTTTACTTTTAATTATATAGGTACCTAGTCAGTATAAAAATAAAATTCAAGAATATATCTTTATAAATAACAAAATTCGTAGTGGTAAAAAATCGTTTAAATTTTCCAGACAACTCAAGGTTAGCTAGTTAAAAAATAGGTTATGCGAAGTGCAATTAAGCGGTAATAAAAACTTTTCAACATGACTGATGAATCCTTTGCACACTTTACAATATAACGTCTAGTACGGTAAAGTCAATCTTCGTTTTGAGCTATTCCGTATCTGCCTATATTCCTATGACGTAGTCCACTTGTTGCATTTATTATAAATTTAAATGAGATAACGGTAAGATATCTGATAATTTAAAATAAATAAATATGATTTACGATATAAAATGGAGATTATATTACAAATAGATGTTAAAAATTACCCAGCGAATATATACAAACACTTGACGATACTATAATACATGTGATGATAACATCATAAAATATTTACTAATTAGTAATTAGAATTTCAATTTCATGATTGTAAGAATTGAATAATACCATTGTTTATTATTTAATTGTTTTTATCCGGATGGGAAGAAAATTATTTATGTATAGAAAAATGTGCATTTTTATAAAATTTGTTGCATTTTATTTTTTCTCTAGCAGTCGTAACATTCTCCATAAAGGGAACATTATGCCAATGAATAAAGGTAACTCTGGATGATAATACATATATAGAATAATAGTGTCCAGTCTGAGGCAACTGACCATCAAGGCAAAGACGGGTGGAGGATAACCACAAGGAGGAGTGCTATCTCCACTACTATGGGCAATCTTATTATCTGATATCCTCACAATCCCCACAATAGACTTTTACTGTCTTGGAAACGCAGACGACATCGCTCTTGTAGTCAAGAGCAAGTTTGCTGAGGTGGTATCAGAAAGAATGCAAACTGCCTTAAATATAATTAATAATTGGTGCATACAAGAGACACTGACAATCCCCAGAATTATTAATTCCACGAAAAATATGGCGTTACAAAACCTAAAGCTAGTGCTAGTAGGAACGGTGATTCCATTTGCCAAAGAAACAAGTACCTAGAAGTACATTTTGATCTCAAAGGCTTTCATGGAACAGTCACCTTCGGAAGACCACACAGAATGCTATCATTGCCCCCAGCTGATGCAGAAGAATTTTTGGATAAAACTGGGGACTTACTCCAAAAAATGATCCAATGGTTGAACACAAGGGTTATTAAACCAATAATAGCCTATGGATGAAATAGCAGACGAACTAGCAAAGAGACGGACTGAAATACCTTCCCTTTTGCGGAATCAGCCCTAATGTAATATTGGAAGAGATAGGTAAAGGCGAGAAAAAGAGAAGATCTGACCATTGGAAAGATCTAGTAGGGCTTATACAATCAAAGACTCTTCTGGGTGACTACAACCTGTTGAGATCGAATGAATGCATAAGTCAAAGTAAAACTGCGCTAAGAGTTTCAACAGGGATCCTAACGGGACATTGTCGCCTGAATTGGCATCTGAAAAAGCTCAAAATAGTGGAGGAAGAAGAATTTTGATTTTGTGACATGGAAGAAGAAACCTCCATCCACATACTTTCCAACTGCACAGCACTTCAGAATCCTAGAGCACAGCACCTGGGAGATTACTAAATAGAAAAGGAACATTTACCTAAGTTGAAGCCTGCAGATATCCTAAAATTCCTCCGGGAAATAGGACTAAAGGAGCTACTAGTTTCTGAGACTCTCCTCAGAAACTAAGTAGAAGTATAGATATTTCAGGTCTCAGTGAATGTCACCCCAAAATACATACATGGATCAGTAGTGTGGAGGACAAATACACTGCAAATGGGAGCTGTAAGGCTGATAAGTAGCACACAAATATTTGCTTGCCTGTGTATTACGGGAGTCGTAAAAACCATTCCCACAAGAAAGTCTTGCTGAATCAGCATCCACTGCAAATTTTTATAAAAGGTGAAGACATATCTGTAGCACACAGACCATTGCAAATTAAACAACACATAAGCCAAACGCACAAGTTTCAAACAACAGTACCAGGTAGGGAAGTCTGAAAGAAAGGAAACAGGATAAAGCAGCCTGGAATACGGACAGCTCCAAGGAAAAAGTTAACGTAGGAGCTGGAATTGTATGGCTTAAACAAAGGGTATCTATTCCAATTTGCAAATCTAAGGACGTCATAACTTTCCAAGCGGATGTGACGGTAATTCATCACTGTTTTGAAGAAATTATGACAGGAAAGGACCTGCCCTTCAGTTTTTTTTTGGAAAGGTTGGAAAATTCTTAACGCACACCTATTTTCTTCGAGGCCGTGTGGGACTCATGTGCCAATGTTACTCACAAAAAAACCACCTTCAAGCTCGTTCGTACATCCCAGCCTGGAATTGCCTTTACGGCATAGCTTCAGGAGGGAGTACGCGTTTTACCCGACTACGACGCCTCTCTCTCCCTCTCATCTGCTAGCTTCCTTTTCCAGACTTTCGTTCTGAAACCATGTCCTTTTTCCCAATTGTCCCTACATTCCACCATCCAGCGCACCAGGTCCGCTGAGAAAGCACCCTCTACATCCCATGTTAATGTTTCTTTCCTTTTTCCCCCCATCTACTACACCTGAGGATAGTGTTCTGGGCTGTCCACCTCCTCTCCGCAGTAAACGCAAGTTTGGTCTGGAACTTTTCCAATTCTATATAAGTAGCTCTTAAAGCACCCATGGCCGTTTAAAAACTGGGTGATGTAAAAATCGATCTTCTTATGGCTGCAATCCAGCCATGCCCCTAGGTCAGGTATAAAACTCTTTGTTCATTGAGCAACGCTTTCTAGATCCACCAATCTCCGTGTCCATCTTTCCCTGCTAGCTTCCTTCTCCGCAAGTCTGATTTCGTCCGTCACCTTACCCACTCGAAATAGTATCTGACGCTCTTCTACCATTAGGTCCATCGGGGGGATCCCAGCGATTACTGCCAGTACCTCAGAAGATGCCGTACTATACACCCTAGTCACCCTTAGCAGCATTTTCCTCTGCGTGGACAGGAGGACGCCGCGTACAATAAGATCGAGGTCACGGGACTCTCATGTTTGGGAGTAGCCTTCTCGCTTTATTGCAGGTTTGTCTTACATGTTCGTTGTAGATAAGTTTATCGTCGAGCAATTCCCAAATATTTTAGCGCCTTCCTAGGTTTTACAGCCCTGTTTCCCACAACAAAAGCAATATCTTCCCTTTTCTTCTTCCAGGGGACCCCTCAGGATGATGGATTCTGTATTATCAGGAGCTAACTCCAAACCCTGGCTCTCAATCCAATTTATGACAGTCTCTGATGCCATATCTACCCTGTACATTAGCTCTTCCTTTGTGTCTTGAAATTTCCCGTTAAGATCTTGTACCCTCTCCCCCATGGGTCGTCTTCGAGTTCGTCGCATAGGTCTCCCCATGCTGCCATCTTTGCTCTTTGTATAGTGAGCCTTAGATTTTTCCTTACCAACCGTTCAGTTGCGATCTTCACCGATAGCCAAGCTGCACTGATAGCACTCGATTCCATAGGGCATAGAGGTTAGCTCTAAGCAGTTTCTTGTACTGAGCGATGAGAAGCTATCGGTAAGAAATTAAAGATATATTCAGTCTCGAAACTTATTGGCTATTTAAAGAGAATTGGGGTGAATAATAAAGCTAGAGCTAGATAAAAAGGACCACAATATTTCTGAAAAGGTTGCGATGGAAACCACCTCATCAAATATAATCTAAACATAGTTTAAATGTAAACATACATTTATATTACATAAATATTTTCCATTCATTCCAATGACATATTTGTCGCAATATTTACAACCTTGTTTTTATGACTCATACTGTAGTGACATCTCCAGTGACAAGAAACAAATTTACTTAGTGTATCTCAATCTATATACATAATAAGACATTGGTAAACAGTATGTTATTATAAAGCATAAATTCGCAAACGATTCGCTTATACAGTCGATCGAAATCGAATACAGATTACCATGAAACTTTTACTAATTTTAACGCTTTTCATTGCCATCTACGGCGGTTTCGAATGTCAAGTTTATTATCAGCCGGTGCAAGTTCTTATACCTACTTTTAATGGAACCATAGCGTCGAATCAATCAGTGTACAACAGTAAGTGTTTCTTTTTTTTATCAAGAAAAATTGTAGCATCATCTATAGATCTATAGATGCTGGCTTAGTGGCATAAATTTTGGTTTACAGATATCCCAATGAAAAGTCTAGGGGGGGCTAAATCAGGTGACATAGGTGGCCACTCTGGACCTTGTCTAACTATCCACCACCGAGCATAGGATGGGTGACCATAGGGGGGAGGAATTAAGGCGCACCCCTTTATACGATTTTTGATGTGATTTTTTCTCTTTCGTGAATGTAACGCCTTTAGAATTGTGTAGGGTGGGTAGTTTTCATTAAAATGCTCTGTATATACAAATAAGTGAATATATGTAAATCATCCTCAACAAACCTGATGATGACAACAATTATAAGATTAGTTCAGGTGGACGCACAGAACTTATTTTGCTAGATTTTGAATGAAGCGCTTGACCCTTTTAGCCTGATTATTGTTTGAACTTTATTTCGAATACCGGGTGTCATAAGTTTTCGTATACCGGCAATATCTCGCTTATATGACAAGAAAATTGATAAATAAAAAACTGCATTGAATGGCATTGAAGTACCCTTCTAATGACTTATAAAAAAATGTTTTACATTTGACAGCCCTGTGGTAGCTACCTCTGACTTTTATTTTCAAATGGCACCCCTTGTATATTGTCATTGAAAATTGCGTTTCATTCTATTTGGAATACAGCGAAAACACATACTTGGTATTTACTTCAATTAATAATAACAAAAGTATTTTTATTTCATGAAGCATGAATTTCAACTAAAATACCTCTGATGCAATTCAAAAAAGGAACACAGCATGTGTTCAAAATTATTTTCTGCAGAAGCCATGCAAGCTGCAAAACGTGTTAAAAGCTTTCTTGTGCAGGCCGTCTGAATCGTAGCTGGTGTAACGCTACGACATGCTTCACAAATGCGTTCTTTAAGATCATCTAAATCATTAAATATTTTAACCTAGTATTGTAATCTTGCATCAGATCATCAGAGAATATTTGGCAAACTTTTGTTGACGCAAGATTTGGCGAAATACTATCAGTCACAATTTATATGTTTTAATAAACAGTTGCATTTTGGGTTATTTTGGTAAAGTCAATTTATTTTTAAAAAAGATAAAACACTTCCTCAATTTGATATTTAAAATTTCCGCAGAAATTTATAGTTCCTGCGGGCAAACTTCAGATCACTTCTAAAACAGTAGTCACTGCTGACAACTTAATAGTTACAATTCTAGGTTGAAGTATTTTATGATTTAAAGAATCTTAAAGAATGCATTCGTGAAGCATCTCGGAGCGTTACACTAGCTATGATTCAGACGGCCTGCACAAGAAAGCCTTTAACACGTTTTGCAGCTTGCATGGATTTTGCAGGAAATAATTTTGAAAACTTGCTGTGTTCGTTTTTTGAATTGCATCAGAGGTATTTTAGTTGAAATTCATACTTCATGAAATGATACTTTTGTTATTATTAATTGAAAAAAATACCAAGTATATGTGCTATCGTTGTATTCCAAAAATATATTGATACGCAATTTTCAATGTCAATATACAGGGGGGCCAGGAAAGCAGCCTACCAAAAACTCTTGGGACCTGGCACTATTATTGGTCTGTCGGCGTCGGCTATGATTGACCTAATAAAGGAACACTCCCTTGAAAAGTTTAAGGGTAGATGGGACGATGCAGAAGGTTGCAGGCTTGCCAAAAACTTGGGAGTTGATAGAAAGGCTAGAAATAATGATGGTATTTCATATAAAATTTTTTCTTTACGCCCTTCGTTAACGAACTATAGAGCTCTAAAGTTGGGAATGAAAAATGGTTTTTTATTTACAATTATCAAATCGCTGATTGGAAATTGGTAATATT
>CAJUYG010004858.1:0-15446 GCA_910591675.1 Galerucella calmariensis | reverse complement strand
ATCCACTATATCGTTCTTGTAAAATCCGTAAATAATCCATTGAATAACATTTTCCGTAGCACTGTCAATCTTATTCAGTTTTTGATTTGGTCCTTTTCGCTTTAAATAATGATCCGTAACATTGTCTAAATAAATTACTTTATAAATCGTTGTAAACCCGATTTTTGTTAATTCGTGAGTTCTCGCGTCAACCGCATTATCAGATATTTCAGAATTTTGTTTTTCCAAACACAAGTAAGTAGGTACATAATATTTAAAACAACGCGTTGACATTGAACATGTAAATCTTTCAAACAAAAGGGTTCAATAAAAATAATAAAAAAAGTCCAAACAACAATTATTTAATTTTATTCAACAAATTACAATTAAATACTGTTGAAATTAAAATTGACATTATATAATTTTCAAATACAATTTTTTTTTGATAATCTTAAGTTATATTAATATATAATACAATAATTCAGTTACCTTCATGAGACATGTACAATAAGAAGAATATTAAGTTGCCGACATCAAAAATCTCTAAAGTACTATTCCATAAATAATTAATGTTTCAAAAAACATCAAAAGTAATTATTCTTCCGATTGTACATGTTTCTTGAAGGTAACTAAATTATTGTATTATACAGTGTGGAAACCCCTTATGGGATAAAATTCTTTGTCATTATTTTAGAAAATTATAAAAAATGCTGAGACACGTCAACTTTTGAATTGAGTTGTGCGTTATGTAAACATAAATGTAAATGTACAGGGTGATTCACGCAAGTATGCCACAGTTGGTGCTGTTTTTTTAATGAAACACCCTGTATATTTGCATATTTTTGAAATCCTCCTAATGAACCGATTTCAACAAACTAAATAATGTATGGTCAATTATGAATTATACAGGGTGAAATTTTTATTTTTACAGTTATTAAACATATACATAAAATACCTGATGTACCTATTTGATTTTAATACATTAAAATAAATGCTCAAAATGTTCTCCACCTAGTTGTTTGCAATAGCACAGTCTCCTATAGAGCTCCTCCTTAAGTTTGTTCAAAGTTTGAGGTGAAATATTCCGTATTTCTGTAGTTATCCTGTCTTTGAGGTCTACAATGCTAGTTGGTTGTGTTGCATATACTCGTATTTTGTTCTTGAGA
Organism: Galerucella calmariensis; assembly: GCA_910591675.1. Classification (NCBI taxonomy): domain Eukaryota; kingdom Metazoa; phylum Arthropoda; class Insecta; order Coleoptera; family Chrysomelidae; genus Galerucella; species Galerucella calmariensis. Next base: position 14,301 of record CAJUYG010004858.1, on the reverse strand, counting down.
TAAACCCACAGAAAAAATCTAACGGCTTTAGGTCTGGCGATCTAGCTGGCCACTCAATAGTACCTCTTTGTCCAATCCATTTATTGGGGAAGATTTCATCTAACTAAGCTCTTACCATTAAAGCATAATGGGGTGTTGCCCCGTCTTGCTGGAACCAAACATTTTCATTCGATAAGCTAGGATCTATTGCGTTGGGATATAAGTTTGCCAACGCAATATTTTTCAGCTGTCTAATATCCATCTATAAATATAGGACCAATAATATGGTCGCCTATGATACCGGCCCAAACGTTCACCTTTTGAGGGTACTGAGTATGTGTCTCACGCATCCAATAAGGATTCTCTGATGACCAATATCTACAGTTCTGTCGGTTTACCTCCCCATTCAATGTGAATGTTGATTCATCAGAAAAAAGAATGGTACCAAGAGCTATCTCATTTCTTCTGTTCAGCTTATTCATCAATCTTTCGCAGAAATCCATTCTACGATCTGGATCGTCTTCTGTTTACTCCTGCACAAAAGTTAATTTGAAGGGATGAATGTTTTCTTTATGTAGACATCTTAGAACAGTTGTATGACTAACATTATTTTCAAGGGCAATTTGACGTGTACTTGAAGTTGGGTTCTCTCCGACACTTAACAAAATATCCACTTTAACATCATCTTCAACGAAGTGTGGTTTTATTTTCAATGGTTTGACATGTCCAAGTTCTCTGAATTGTGCATGAGTTTTAGACACAGTACTTTGTGAAATGTTAAGGCAATTCGGGATACCTGTGATTAAATAAGTTTGCCACTTCAACTTAACTTCTGCAGTTATTCCCGTACCCGATCATCATTAAAATCTCAATTTGTCTCAGTCTCAGTTTCAGTTGAATAATTCATTGTTATGTCGACAAGGAAAGAGTGTTTGACAAAGACTTCACTTTTTCAGTATGAACTGTCAACACATCAACAACTGACAGAATAGAGAACAATCCACATTATTTACCGATTTAAAACAATCCACATTATTTACCGATTTTGTCTAATTATTGGCGTTTTTAGGCAATTTTTAGGTATTCATGATAAAATTCATGGGCGTAGCAAGTTTTGATTAATATACAAATACGTCTAATAATTAGTTAGTTTCGATTCTCAATAAATCCATATTTAGCTAATTTAAAAAAGTACCAATATTGCAAGTGTAATAAATTATTAATTTTAAAAGTTCACCCTGTATAATTCATAATTGACCATACATTATTTAGTTCGCTGAAATCGGTTCATTAAGAGGATTTCAAAAATATGCAAATATACAGGGTGTTTCATTAAAAAAAACAACACCGACTATGTCATACTTGCGTGAATCACCTGTACATTTAAATTTATGTTTACATAACGCACAACTCAATTCAAAAGTTGACGTGTCTCGGCATTTTTTATAATTTTCTAAAATAATGACAAATAATTTTATTCCATAAGTGGTTTCCACACTGTATATTAATGTAAATTCAGATTATCAAAAAAAAAGTTTATTTGAAAATTATTTAATGTAAATTTCAATTTCAACAGTATTTAAATGTAATTTGTCTCAACTTTTAACATAACTTCATTAGGAATTTTTCCAAGTATACCATTCGGTAATTTATTTACCGAAACTAGTAGGTGAATAATTGTGGTTTGGAGTTTGAGTTTTATTGAACCCTTTTGTTTGAATTTGTAAAACCACATTTGAGATATGGTTGAGCTCTTGAAAATGTAAATCTTTGTTTTAAAATTTGGTCCCATCATCAATATCCTTTATTGCTAAGTAATTTGTATGTGGCGCCAAATTATTAGATTCCCGCGATACACCATCTTGAAATGTCGTTTCATATGGTCTCCACAATTACATTCTAATTAATTACAAATAAATATTATATTAATATCAATTCACTCACACCACTTAATCAACTAACCTTAGTTAACCAGCAAATAGGTATTATATTAATAAGGGAAGCCACTCTACTTCTCGGGCTATGTGCCCCGACAGGCATTGAATTTCACTTCCAAGTTGAACGGAGTCGGTATGATATACAAGACTCAACCAACTATATTGGTTTGCAATTAGAAGACCGAATGTAGACCGGTGTCGGACAAGATTTCCGAAGGAAAATGGTTACTTAAAACTTTTTCCAGATTTACCCCTTTTTTGAGCTAATCTGGCTGGGCTAGTAAGAAAGAGCAGTTTCGGGTTGAATATAGGGGAAGTACTGTTGTAACTCCCGAGTACAATCGTACTACCCAGTCGATGTTATCGCACTTAATCCGAAACAGGCGTATATTTGTAAAATAGAGTATGAGAAGTATGCTCCTTATTCAATGAAAAAATTCCAAAAAGGGTTCAACAGTAACAAAAAAAATAAATTTAAGGCTAGTGGAAATATAGAAAATAAATTTTAGAATAAACGCCGAAAACGGGTTGCGAATGACGACACTGAATTTGAAGTGATGCTTTCTGTTGTAGTAGAACCAAAAATGTCATTAAGACAAAGGGCCTCTGCAATCCAAACTACTTCAGTAAGTAAAGATACAGTGGCAAATATTTTGAAAAAAAAAAATAAATATGATGCATACAAACCGCAATTTGTACACACGTTATTACCAAAGGATTACAATATTCGTTTCGAATTCTGCGCTCTGATCCAAGGAAAGTTGGTTGAAGACTCATTTTTTACAAGAAATATAATATTTTCCGATGAGGCAACATTTTCATCCAAAGGAACTGTCTCATCACAAAATTATCGCTGGTGGTCTAACAGTAATCCAAACTTTGTAATAAAAACTCGTAACTAATTTTAAAACGAACGTATGGTGTGGTGTGTACAAAAATAAATTAGTTGGTCCTTTTTTTGCGACATTCCTTAAATGCTGCACATTACTTACAATTATTAGAAAATCAAGTAAGTGATTTTTTGCACGACCTTCCGCTACAATAACGCATGACAATTTGGTTTCAACAAGACGGTGCTTCCATCCATAGTACATTAAACGTTAGAGTACTCCTTGACATTATGTTTAATGGAAAGGTGATTCCCAGGTATTCAGAGAGTTTAACAAAAAAACAATTAGATGTTTACAAAGAGAAGGATATGTTGTAGGACATTGAATTAAAATTTAATTGTTTGTTTCTTTTTAATAAATATTCTTTGTATGGATTTTTAAATTCCTATAATAAATAATTATTATGCATTCATTACGTATGAAAATTGCAAGGTGGTCCAAAAACAGTAGTAAATAGGGAGGTTATCATATTTTTAACAATTAAGAGAGATTAATTGTATCCAGCCAGAATAATTAATATGGAATTATTGGTAAATAATCACAAAAACTAAATTTTCATAATAAATGGCTGTAATTGCATATTTGAATATAACTTTAAATTCAAAACAACTTTACTTCATAACATTTTTCTGAATTGAAAATAAAGATACTTTACTCTTGCACAAACTTCAAATTTTTTGACAAACCTTGTATACCGCTAAAAAAATTGATATCTGATGGTTGCATTTCAACTTTTGGACCATGTAGAACTTTCTATCAGGAATAACTTTTTTTCATAAAACCACTAATAAAAAAGTTTTCCATATGGTTCCAGCTTAAGTAGACACACTGTATAAATGGAAGTAGTGTTCGTCAGTCAGTCATATATTAGAACAGAGCTGGTCATCAGTCAGTCCGGATAGATGTATGATAAATAAATTAAGTGCAATTCGTTTCTTAAACTTCACATTTTGTCAAGTGTTCAGAATTATGTATTGAACATAAAAAAGTTCGTCACCCATGTGTTCAGTAGAACAACGTCCGTCAGTCAGGGGTGCTATTCTTGACATCGTTCGCAACGTCACGTATAACGCAAGCCTGCGAATGCACCATTTGCGAATATTTCCTAAGAATGATATTCTCGATACCCTTCGCAAAATCATACGAATGGTATTATTCTGCTGCTGAAATACATTTGACAACAGCGCAATTCAGCGTCAGTTGACGTTACAAATGACATTTTGTTAAAGTTTCGTATGTAAACAGAGATGTAAATAAGAAAATTAGAAATAAGATTAATTTAAAACTAAAACTAAGAAGATAAAACCTTGTTATTTTTTAATTTAAATCTCAATTTCTTAATTTCTCGCATGAGCATGTATGTGTAATGTAGATAGATGTTCATGCAAGAAATGAAGATTTAAATTAACAAATAACATGGTTTTAGTTTTAAATTAATCTTAGTTTTAATCTTTTCTTGCATGAATCCACCTTTGAGTTTATTAATTCATTCTATAAAAATGAACTCTACAGTCAATATTAATACCAAAATTAAGAGGCAAGCAAATGCTTCTAAGGAACAAAAAAGATTGTAATTGGAATTCATGAAAGAAAATCCAAATTCAACATCAGGAAAATTTTCGAATGATATTACTCTGAAAGATGCCCAAAAATTGATTTTCTAAATTCTTCAAATTGGCTACAAATTGTAGGTCATCCATTCCAAAAAATGGTTATCAAACCTCAACTAATATTACTTGTATTATAATAAGTATATGAGGATAATAATAATTTCGATTCTAACTTTGAGTGTCGGGATATATACACTCCACAAAAACAACTTATGCATCCAAAATTCAGGAACATAACCTATTAAATATCATTGAATCGCATACGCAAGTCGGTTGCGATCAACAAACACCACTCGTTGTAAAATACGCATAATCGCATAGTGACGAATGGTCAAGAATACCAAAAGTCAATGTTATTCGCAGAATCATGAGATGCGCACGACCTCGAAAGATGCGAACGGTCAAGAATAGCGCCCCAGGTGAAAAAGGTAAAGGTAGGTATACCTACCTCGCGCACCGTTTGAGTTTCAGGCTGCGTATCACGCTTTTTCTACGTTTTGTATTGTTATTTTAACAACCAAAAAACGTCATTTGATGTTTTAATTTGTGGTTCTATGAATAATTACCATTTATATCGCATTGACAAACGATTTATTCAATCATTTGATACGTTTCAAGCAATATTATTATGCAAAAAATAAAAAATTGTGGATTTAGAAAAACTTATCTTATGTACACCTGAAAATGTCACTTGATAATTTAATTTTGGTTATTGTCATAATTTATAATTTAATTACGTTCTTGAACAATTAATTAATCTATATGTTAAATTAGTATGAGATGTAATTTCCATCGGCATTTCCATCGGCTATAACGATTGAACAAAAAACCAGCCTTAAAAAATTGAAACAGTTTTTTTTGGCTATGGCTCTGGCTCTGGCTCTTGGACTATAGGTATTAAGGAGGAAAGTAGTTGATAACTTACCCTTTTCGCGAGCGCGTTTCCTTCTATAAGAACGGAACTGATCAAAATGGCGGGCACAAGCATCCGAATCCACCAGAAAAAACCCCTCTCCATTACGCATCCTCATTGATTCTGTAAATGAATGAAAAAATCATGAATATTTGTGAATAGATATCAAAGATAATAGTTTAATACTCGTGGCAAATTTAAAACTAACTTTTCAGAGAGCAGACCGTTCACTAGGAAGCAGCAACTACTTCTCTGGGTTTATGCTACAAAGGACATTGAATTACATCTCAAAGTTAAACGGGGTCGGTATGATCTAACGATCCTAACAATTCACAATGACTTGGTGATAAATCATAAAATCATTAAAAATCTAATATAATTAAAAGCAGCTCTTCTATAAACAAACAAAAACCTGGTGTTAAGTGATGCTTGGGGTTTCATTGAGCAAGTCAAAAAATGTTATTTAATATTCAATCTTGTGTACATTAAATCTACTAGGGATTGCTTGAGTTATTTCATTACCAATGTCAAATTGTATATCAGTATTTTTCAATGATTTTAAAAAGAGGAAAATATACAGGGTGATCTTTTTGAAATAGCAAGGTTCATTATTATTCCGGAAAATGGAAAGATCTGATAGCAACGTAAATATCGGGGCCATATCACAAGATCATGGCACACTAAAATCCATGAAAAACGCGCGATTCATTTCCAAAATAACTGAGGCGTTCCATACTTAAAGCTCACTCTGTATATGGAGATGCACACTAAAATTGTAAGATTATTCACATGGGCTTCAACCATCAGATTGTCGTGGTCTAAATGGATATTTTGTAGCACATATTGTAGTAATTCACATTCACCATGTATTACATGTAAATTCACGTATTCTTCATTGTTTATATTCCAACGAGGCATTTCCATCACTTTAATGGACTCGTTCCTCCCAACCAAGTTTATCGGAGAGCGATTTTCATCGTAATACATCTTTTTCCAATTCTGCTGGGCGTGCTAATTTTGATATAACAACAACCTAATTCTATTTCATGACTTCGATGATGATTTATTTATTTTCTAGTTTCCATGTGAGGTAATAATTCCTAGACTCCATGGACACTCAGTCAGTTGACAAAACACGCGTTCAGGTGGAAATTGATTATGAGAATTGAATGGAGAGCAAAGTTTATGGAATACTAACAGGCTAGCTCATGCAGCACTATCCGGCAAAGCGCCAGGACGTCATGAGTAGACCAGCCTGATGATAGTGTTGCCAGATATCATAATCTCAATGTTTCCTAGGTGATTTAGAATTTTTTTCCCTTACATCTTAGCTTATTCCGGGGTAGAGCTGTGATTGCTCGGAATTTCGTGACGTATTAAGGAAACCTAGCTCTGCCGACCAATAACAGCTCTATCCCGGAATGAGCTAGCCGGGTAGTATCCTATAAACCTTGAGTGGAGTCTATTTCAATTTATTAAAATAGTACCAGCCGCGTCCCCTACTTTCCAAAGGTAGAATCACTAGATTGTCCTTGTAAGGTACTATTTTTAAACCAGCAGAGGCATTTTGAGAAACCTCAATCATAGATTAAGGGTGTGCTCCGAAAAGGTCGTGTTTAGGCTTTTTGAGCTAATTGACAGTTACGTGACAGACGTATTATCTGGCTCGCAATATCGCCCACACAACAAATAAACTTTCAATATTAGTAAATACATTACTGAAGAAACTGGAATTAGGTAAGTACAAATATATATTTTCTTCGGATATAAGTACCTGATTCAACTATTTTATTATTATTATTTATAAAGAAAAAAAAGAAGTGGATTCATGAAATTAATCAAATCATGGAGAGTACCACACTTAATGCACCAATTACGAATAGGTGAAAAGCAATTTCACATTTATTTTAGAATGGTGCCTCGACAAATTATTAAATTTTATTAAGGAAGATATACGGAAAGAAGATACTAACTACCATGAAGGCATTTCTTTAAAATTTCTTTCCAGCGATAACCTAGCGGCAGAGGAAAAACATGCATGCTGCTTCTTACGAGAGCAACGCTGCTAGGCCGCGACCGCTGCGAATTCCGCGCCACTTGGTGAAGACTCGCCATATCAGATCGACACGATTTCGCATCGGTTGCGGCAGTGAAAGTTCCGCGCCGGTTTGGGGGATCCTTAAATCTCTAGCGCAATAATCAACTGACCATTGACATAGTTAGTCTTAATGTAAGACTTTTCCACATGGGAAAAAACTACAAACAATAATTATGTAGTTTCCAACTTTGAAACTAGTTAAAAGTAAAATATAATCTAACATAATGTTCAATATAATAATGATTAATGACAATTTTTAATCTCCATTTGCAAAATACACTTACATATGGTTACATTTTCTTTTATTTCTTACGTTGTTTTATATTATCAGACAACAGGTGGAATTAACATTTTCAATAAACTAGAAAAAATCGTAACGTGTTAATTGGATCACCGAAATGTTTTCACTAGGTTGCAATCACTTCATTTTAAACAACTTCCTAATGTAGCTTCCAATCACTCGATCGTACAATTTATGTAAATCCGATTTTCACTGGGATTGAAAACTTTGAACTCGGACACGAATGACTAACGAACGGAAAATGTGTTACATAGCAACTGCTTGTTTAAATAATTTTGTGCGAATTATGATAACGTTTACCACGAACGATGAATCAACTAGCATTTATAATACAAAATAATGTGGTTTGATTAATATCAAATGAAATTTAACAGGTTTGTAGGTTATATTTATAACGAAATGATTTCTTTAACTAACACTAACTATTTATAGCTGATATTTTTCAAAGAGCAGCAGCTACAACGTTTAAGTGTAATTCAATGTTGTTGCTCCTTAGTCTTCTTTGGAAAGTATTTTTCAAAAACTGAACTAAAATATCCATTTTTTACTGGTAATAGTCCGGAGAAGTTAGGTCGAAGGTTGTCATGATATGGAATAGATTTCCACCAAAGATTTTACTTTTTTTAACCGAAAGTATAATGTAGTATAATGTAGTACTTTCCTAGATTTGTGAGATAGCTTGGAGTACGTGAAATGCAACAAATTATTTTCTGGAATTTGACGTTGAAAAATATGAATCATGGATTCATTGATATTTTGAAAACGTTTGACTGCAAACACCACGTTCCTGATTAAAAAAAATTCAGATTCTATTATCAGAAGCGGAGAAAACAGTGCTCTAAGTTCAATAGCCACTTAGACAAAGATATTGAAAATTTTTAGTTTCTGATAGACTCGTTGAATTGTTCAATGGAAACTCTAAAGACTCTCATTTTTTTATTTAAGTACTGTCAATGAATAAATGAAAATTCAACAGTTGACTAATAGTGTGAACCGAAGAAGGCAGTAGTGGCAGGGTGTGTGTATTGGATGAGACAAGACTGAAAAAAATATATAATATATCGAAATTTTGTATGGCCGCCATATTGAATTTTCGAAATGTTGAAACACCAACCTTTTTAGGTACCTGACTACTATATTTTCATATATTAGGGAATATTTATTGTTATTCTAATAATGTTTGGACTTGGCCCTCTGACGCTTCAAGGTGAACCAATACGATTGTCGGATGAAGTAAAATATCTTGGGTTTATCCTAGACCCAGGCTTAACTTGGAACCGACACCTCCAGCACGTGATCAAGAAAGCAGAGGTGACCCTCTTGGTTGCCAGACGCACTTACGGCACTAAATGGGGACTTAGACCCAGCATGGTACACTGGCTGTACAAAATGGTTGTCATTCCCAGGATCACATATGCATCTCTGGTATGGTGGCCAAAGATCAGACAATCCTCTGATATGCTAAAACTAAGCAAGGTCCAAAGACTTGCATGCATTGGCATTACAGGGGAAATGAGGACTCTACAGCGGCGCTGGAGACAATGCTAGACCTTCCTCCGCTACATTGTGTCATAATGTGCGAAGCAAGGATAGCACTCACCCGACTGGGAAAAGCCTCAGATCATGACGTGGCACATGGGAGAGGACACACAGAGATAAGGCATGTGGATGATGACATTTTCAAAATGCCAACAGACCACATGACCACCAGATATATCTTTCGCAAGAACTTCGAGATTGTCATCAAAGATCGAAAGAAGCTTGAGGAAGAGAACGCACCACCACTTAGTAGAGCGAATGAACTGATCTGGTATACAGACGGATCAAAAAATGAACTCGGCACCGGAGCGGGCATATACAGCAAGACGAGCAAATATGAAGGGATCGTCTCGCTTGGCAAATGCGCTTCTGTATTTCAAGCAGAGGTCTATGCAATACTTGCATTTGCAAGGGCTAATAATATGAGGGCCAACAACAACAGGCAGATCAGGATCTACAGTGACAGTAAAGCACTTAAGCACTTAAGAGCTATAGGGTGACATTTCGGCTAGTAAGGGAATGCGGCGAAGAACTTAGAAGACGGGCGACTCGGAACAGTGTAACACTGGAGTGGGTCCCAGGTCATAAAGGAATCGCAGGCAATGAAAAAGCTGACGAACTCGCAAGAGTAGGATCGTCAACTCTGATGTACGAACCCGAACCTGCTGTGGGAATCCCCAGATGCTTAACGAGGTCATGGTTACAAGGGTGGTTGAAAGAACAACACAATAAACACTGGAAGAATACGACCAGGCAAATACATGGGAAGAAATTCATAAAAGAACCATCAGAAAAAGTAGCGAAAGAACTGCTCTCAAAGAGCAGGAACAAACTACGCACCATAACGGGGCTACTTACGGGACACCTTCCCACAAAGGAGCACCTGAACAAAATAGAGCTGTAGAACCGAGACCTCACATGCAGAAGATGCAAAAAGAATACCGAAACAGCTCTGCATATACTGTGCAACTGTGAGTCGCTGGACCACAGAAGGCAGAAACTGTATGGTAGACCCCAAATGACTCCAGAAGACTTCTACAACCAACCAGCAAAGAACCTGTATGAGCTAATACAGGGAACGGAATGGCTGAATAGGTTGTAGTCAGAACACTAGGAGTATCCACAATAAACCCAGGAGGCTGAGGTGGTACCGGCGAAGGGACGGCTCCTTAGAAAAAAAAGATTATGTTTGTCGCTTAAAACACCATTTTGCAAAAATTATTTGTATTTTTCGAAAATTAATGGCTTCAAAAACATTCTTTTGAATATTGCATATAAAATCACAATTTTTATGCCCGCAATTTTTTTGTACAATTAAATCTAAAAAAGTTATGGACAAAAAACTGTTGCATTTCACGTGCTCTAAGCTATGCTTGCAAGGTGCATTGCAAGCTCAAGCAGAATCTTCTCACAAATCTAGGAAAGTAGTCTATACTACCAATACTTTCGTTTAAAAAAGTAAAATCTTTGGTGGAGATTTTTTCCATAGTATATCCTTGCTTCCTGGACTATAACTATAATTAAGTAGCACCAACCACTTTGGGTCAGCTCTAACATTAATGATACCCTGAATTCAGGAAAGGGATCTGTTTTCGTTTGCTCGATTAGTGAAGTGAATCCTAATTGCCCTAGGGAGTCCCTAAGTCTAGGTGGTCGATTTCGGCGTTCTAACCCTCACCTGAAGTTCGAAACGTGAGAATATTTCATAAAACAATAATAGGTAGATAATATTTAATACTGACTTATCCTACTCATACAATCACAATCAAAAATAATGTCTAAGAACTAATAAACTTTTTCACCATCAACTGACAGCTGACTTCAAGATGACATGATTTTATAAAATAAAAAGTTTTCGCAGGTAGAGTTAACTGTATGGTTAACCGATGTAAGAACGGCCCTAACACGTTGAACATAACCTCAAAGATTGAAACATTTCGAGTGACTCGAGCATGGGTATCTTTTGGTTGTTTTTTCATTCAAAATGGAAGCTTTTGAGGACGACCTGAATATTTTGGAGCTAGTAGATGTGGGATTTCCAAGGCAAATATATAATAGGTCAAATCATCATGATGACATGGATAATCTTACATTTTTTAAAATATTTGGGTTAACAATTCATTTAAAATGAACTCGAATATCCACACGGCCGTTGGGTGAAGTAAAATTTGACAGCACTTTTTCATATGAAGGTGACGAAGCCAAGATTAACGCGTCCATAGCAAATACATCTTTGCAAATCATGATAATTTAATGAGCGTTAATAATTGAATAATACATACCTACCTAGGTCAGCAGGTTGGTGCAAATGAGCATGAAAAATATTGATAAAGATAGGTGCATTCAAAAGATACACAATTGGATCCCACCATGTCGTATGAGTTGTTTTTGTTTTAGTAAAAACTTCAACCTCACTTCTCAATAAAACCAAACGTTACTCATATTAACAGATTCCTGCGGCACGCAAAATAAACGTACCTTCATGAATAATAGCCATCATTATCGAGTATAAAGCTATTTGGAAAATGTAAAAAGTGCTTCCCATAGTTTCTTAATAAACGGATTCTTACTAATAGCTATAGATGAAGAGTTCAGAATGACTGATGTTATTTACTCCACGTATTTTTGGAATTATTCTTCTCAAATCAGCGAAGCTTGCTATTCGCGAATTAGACCAAGTGGTACTTTTTCTATTAGTGGTAAAAAATCGAGAGTCATTCTACTGTATCATATTTCTATGTAGACTCTTTTTCACGTAAGAAGAGCCCATTTGAAGTTGCAGTCGTATGCGCGAAGTTGTTGTCAAAACCAGCGCTTTATTGTAAAATTGACAATCGACTTCAAATCAGAAGCGTAACGTTTTCACATTTTGTAGGTTAACACAAAATTAGAATATTAAAAATGTATTTATCATGTACAGTAGAAAAAATTGACCTTTACCCTGACGTCATACCTACTAACCTCGCGAAATGAATCAATGAGTCAAATATGGCTACAATTACTTTGTCGTGTGCGTAAATACGTTGACTGCTTGTTCAGCCACTGTCCAAGAAGTGAGGTTAAGATGGAAATATTCATTAAATGCGAAACAGAAAATTCTGTACAAAACTCGATGTATCAAAATAATGATAGTTGTCATAAGAGGTCAAAATAAATTCTTATGAATAAAACCGATTAATCGTTTTTGTGGTATCTCTTTTCAACATTTGGAAGTAATAATTAGAGTTACATAAGAACGTATATCATTGCTTGAAAGACAAGTGTACGTATATTGTATGGTGTGTTTTTACTGTCAGTAGAAAAGGATGAGGTATATAAAGTTTGTGTTTACTACTGTTCATTGTTAGTGACGTCAGGGTAAAGGTCAATTTTTTCTACTGTATATGTATTTATCATGTATAGTGTGAATGAATCATATTTGGAAATTCTATGAAGCTTTTCGATATGTTTCCACATACAATAGACACTGGTATATGAGAATACCGTTAAAATGTTTATACTTTCAATTAACGATTGGCGATGTTCGTTTGTAACGCCAATTGCATGAATCGGTCCTTACGAGGCGACATAGATAAACAAGATCGATTTTGATTTCTACGCAAGACAGTTGGCAAACTTCATGTGGCTTCTTCTTATGTGAAACGGAGTCTACTCTATTCTTTTGTTTTCATAATATAACCAGAATTTGTTGGGTGCGCTGAAAAACGCGTTTGTTTGAAAAATGGCATTTTTCTCCTTTCTCCATTGTAAACAACGCACTTTGACACTTTTCTGACGGATGTAAGTAACAATTACTTGATAAGTATCGATTATCCTTGACGAGGGGTTGTGAGTCAACTCACGACCCTTGGTTGGTGATAATTCAAGCCATATAAAACGTGTATCTTATTTATTTACATGAATATTAATAGAACAATTATTACAATTGAGAACTTTATTTACAAAATTTGGATAAATGCTTTCTCGTTTTTCTCAATTAGTATAAAATGTTTTGACTCCCTTTTCGTTGTTGACGCTCTCCGCTACATAACTGTCGCTTAAGAGCTTCCGGTATTCACTAATAAAGTGGCCGACGTTCTTCTATGGAAAATAGGAAAATATAAAAAAGTCAAAGTCATCAAGTGACAGATAGTGATAACCTTCAAAAATCATGACATCAAAAAATTTTCCCTCCTGGGCTGCTAAGCAATACTTCCGCCCTATATTTAGGCCAAGAGCCGGGTATTTTTTGTAAAAAATGTATGGGAGCAGGTATTTTTTTTTTCTGAATATGTTCAGGGGTGTCCCTTGAATGTGAATCCAAGATGGCGTCATGGGGGGGGGCTTCACTTCAGCCGCCATCTTGAAAAACACCTTTTATTGAATATCTCGTGAACTGCGCATCGTACGACAAAAACTGTGGAAATCATTATTGTAGATAATAATATTTGCCATCTTTTTTATTCAAAACTTTTTTTTGTATAACGCATGGGTTTTTGATAATAGCGTCCAAACTTTTTTCAATATGGTTTTTGCTAAATATTTAGTTAATGGTCAATGATAAATTGAAAATGGTGGTAACTAAATTGTAGAGCATAAAATTTTCTATAAATTTCATGGGAAGCTTTTTCCCGTAGCATTTATAGTTTACGAGCTACAGCTTGGTAAAACTTGCTTTTCGTACATTATCAGTGGCAATATTGCTAGTTGTATACGAAAACCATTCCATTAAAATTATAAATAATGTGGAGAACAACTTATAATTCATTGATCTTTATTGTTGCTTGAAACGGTATCATCATATAATTGTCAATGTAGCAAAAAACAATAGTGCATCACGCTACATCGTAAGAATTGTTATTGCTATTCCTAATATTATTATTATTATTATTAATTAACGTTATGCTTGTATTATGCTATTTTATATTGTTGAGTATTATGTTATATTGTATATTATAATTATTGTAATATTAAAAGTGATTTCTTTTTTAATAGAAGAATATGAAGGTTGTGGTAGTTTCACATCGTTCTTTTTAAAAACAATGGAGAGGTTAT
>CAJUYG010004857.1:0-15448 GCA_910591675.1 Galerucella calmariensis | reverse complement strand
AACGCAATATACATCGATACATAGAAACAGATACAGTTCATTTACGATAATTTTGAAATTTTGACATTTGTAGTAACAATTGCAGCCACTGAACTAAATCTAAATATCCAAAGTGTAAATGGAATAATTAATCATATATCGGGGGAAGTTACGGTTCAAAAGTTGGCTGCCGTGTCCGGGGCTGCCAGACAATTTTATTAAAATTTCTTGTGTTGGTTTGTCGTTTTCATTTCATTCGCATTTTATAGTTTGTTATTCACTGGACATCTTGAAATTTATGTATTTAATTATAAAAATTTTATAACTTCTGCTCTTATTTTTAAGTTGAATGTAATCTTATCCAATAAACAACTTATCAACATAATTTTATGCCTACTACTGGAAAAAAGTTACAACGTTGCAACGATGTCAGACATCTGTCATGTTTTGTTATTGCAAACTTATCGTAAATGGATAGGGTCAATAGTGCAAACAATTCTATGCAGAAAAATTGCTTTTAAAATAGTTTTGTGAGCTTTGGGATGTAATTATATTGTTAAGGATAATCATTTTTGCTGTGATTTCAATTAATTTGAAGCAATAAAGTGTATGAGTAGACTCCGTGTCACATAATAAGAAGGCACTTGAAGTTGCTTGCGTATGCGCGACCTTGATGTCAAAACCAGCGTCATATTGGAAAATTGATATTGGACTTCAAATAATATTTGAAATATTAGTTGTTGGAATGTACATTAATTCTCAATAGGTGAAATTACACCTCTATTATTCAAGTAAACTAAAATCTAGAAACAAGGTATCTGATGTTTGTTAAATGGCGGCTATTTTCCATTATCTTCAAGCTGTGTGTTACTATTTGATATTATAAAGTTGAGTTAACTTAAAACAAACGTGAAATGTTTTCTAGGAATTGAGTTTTGCTCTTAGAACCTGGCTTTCTCCTTCAAACACCTGGTCCTCCTTATTCTACATCGCGTTATTAACTACTTTCTGCTACTACTTCAATTTTCTTTTCGAAATCATCGACTAAGACATCCACTAAGACATGTAAAATTTTCCTATGAATTAATTGGTGAAGACGAGAACGTTATAAGTATCTTTTATTTTGAGAAGTGAATTTTCTAAAATTTCATGACTCTATTTGAAGGAGACAAAATGACTTTATACAAAAACAAACTGTGCCAGTTAATTCCTCGTCCAAAAAAAACACTTGACACAAATTTTAAGCATTTTTCATTTCGAAAACATTTTTTTGCCGAAAATTTTGAAGCAAGTGGTACGAAACAATTTCCAGTTTTCCACCTCATACGATTTTGCTATACAAATTTTCACATAACAGGGGGCCTATTCTCGATTGTCGAATAACATTTGTCGTATTCGACATATGTCGATAGAAATTGTCGCACAACATTGGCATCTGGCATTCTCAAACGGGTTCGACATCTAAGTCGCATGAGATAAATTTTGTCGAATAACATGAACTGGCAACACCGAAATTTCGATATTATATCGTGTTCCATACCACTTTTTTTGTAAAGTTGTAAAATAATGAAATGACAGTAGTAGTGATATGATCTGTGATGACAGTAATGATAACAAGATAAACATGGAAAGTGAAACCAAAAAAAATTATTGCACCCAAAACCAAAAACGAACATTAATAAATTTAATGCAAGAAAAAGAAAATGAGCCTCTTTTATCTGGAAAATTTTCAAGAGATAATGCACTTGCACGATTCCCTTGTACTATTAAGGGTTCTAGAATAATTATTAGCTCTCTAGCTAATTCTTTAGTTAATCTGAACGTTTTAATAAACTTTCTGTCAGATAAAAATGCAAAAGCGCTTATATTCCTCGTTTCTCTCGAGGCCGCTGATACATTTCTTGATTTTCTAAATTTTCAATAGCAATTAATAAAGCTGCCATTTTCTCTCTAAAAAAATTTCTGAAACAGAACCTAACAAAAGTATTAAACAATGTTTTGAGTGTTTTCACTTTTGACATGTATAACGTTAACCTATAAATTTCGCAAGTAATGAAATTCTCGCATTCGACATAAATTGTCGACTGCCTTTGACCATTCTACAATTTGTCTATCAAAAATTTGCGAAGGCGACATTTGAGAATAAGAATATTCAGATTTTATTCGACAAAGAGGATTTCTCGCATGCGACAAAATATGTCACGGTTTGAGAATAGGGTCCCAGGACCCAAAAACATCAAATTTAAAAGGTTGTTATTACAGAGCAGTGATAATCATCAAGTCTTCAAGTGAGACTCTGCTAGACAATTTTATTCCAATAATTTCCAGCATTTAAAACAATAAACAGCTTCATTCTACCGAAATTATCCGCCCATTTTGTTGGAAAATCGTATTGTAGTTGAGTTGCTTGTACGCTTGTACATGTCACTCACACAACTTTTTCAATTTCCAACAAACACAACAGTCCATTTAACAATTAATTAAAGTTAAACAGCGTTAAGCTAATTCCATTTAAATTATAGCTCTGCCTTTGTTTCAAACTCAAATTGGTGTACATTATAAACAAATTTGTTAACGATAAATAAATTGCTTCAATCTATTGAATTGAGATGATTATTGTGTTGCCAGGCAACATATAGTTACAATTTGGTTGCCCTCAAGATAAGACCGTCCTGATATAATGAATGACAATATTTTATGTTGAAATTTAAGAAAAAAAATAAATATTGTAAAAAGGGTTCCATAAAAAAAAGGTAGAACCTGTCGCGGGACACACGGTAGGAACTTTAGTTCCTTTTGAGCAAAAATTATGTAATACATCTGACGTTATAGATAAACAATTTGCATATTCCTCGGTGGTCAAGTAATAAGCAAACCAGACTCTCACGCGGTAGACCCGGGTTCGATTCCCCGTGAAGAAGTTTTTTTTATTGTTAATTTTATTTTTAAATGATTATTCTGCTTGATATTAATAACGACAACAGGTAGACGTTTGAAATATTTAGCAGAGTATTCATTATTATAGATAATGGTACGGTACCCTTCATGAGGGAGTCCGACTGACAGCATCTACTTATAACAGCATCGTATATTGAAAAATAGAAACCGTAGCATTTTACAAACTGGACATTCAAGAACTGTACGTTTACCACAAAAAAATTAGTGGAAACATAAAATTGAATTGTTAAATTTTCAATTTAAAGTTATATTACAGTTTATACAAATTTTTATTTTCTAGATTTTTTCTTAAGTGGGTCGTAGAAAAAATATGCTGTTCGACTCGTGTGGATTGTCCATATCGAACTTGAACTTCGTCCTCGTGCGATATGGCCATCATATCCACACTAGTTGCACAAACTACTATTTCTATCAAAATATGCCCTTTTACATTTAAAAACAACCTGCCAAATGTCAAATCAATTTATCCATCCATTTTAAAGTTATCGAATTAAAACATTCAAGTTTTCAAAATTTCAACACCCTGTATTTCGAAAAGTAAATGTGCCAGACCCCTTAATCCTCCTATCAGTTTGTCCAATTTTACGATAGGAATCTACATGCAAACGTTGTAATTACCCTTAACGTTCAAGATGCTTATACCATTTTTTGCGCGATCGTATTGAAATAAATTCCGAATAAAATAATTTAAATTTCTTTGTAATGAACGAAATGTCAAAAGTGTCATTTATACTTCTCGATCAGTTTAAAATATATTTTGCATTTTGGTGAAATTGTTTTCATGCTATTCATTACTTTTCGACGTCTGAACGGTAAGTAAATCACTTATCGACGTGTTAAACTTTGAAACCAGTAAACACAACCTACCGTCCTGACAACCGATGCTGTAAATAAACAAAAAAGATCAATGGCGCAAAAAAATATGGAAATAATAGTAAAAATTTATCCGAACAAATTCAAGTAGATCACCAGCATTACGAATACCAGCTTTGCATGGAATTTTAATATAGCATCGGTGGTTCACTGGTAGAATGCTCGCCTTCCACGCGGTCGGCCAGGGATCGATTCCCGGCCGAAGCATATGAATTGCTGCTTCGTAAACGAGAGAGAGACTCAGGAAAGAGCACACGCACGCAAGCAAGGCACATAACGAAGCAACGTAGCATAACGTAATGGTCAAATCTTTTGCGTCGCGACCCCTGGTCGCTCAAACATAACCTGACGTAAAGAACTAAAGTTCCAAAATACTAATAACGGCATCACAATAGCTTGGTTCACCCTGTATATTAGATTTCAATTTGAAAAAATAGTAAACTGAAATACAAAATCCACCTGTTCCTAGAACTTCTAATATTATTGTTTATTTAGCTAATAATGAATTTATGCGTTACTTTTTGAACGAACTGTATGTATACGAATGAATTCAAATTTTGAAAATCCAACAATAAAATACTAAAAATACCTTTTTAGAACAGAACGAGGTGAAAGGTGAACTTTAATTTCCAATTCCTTTATTTCAAAAAGCGTGGGGTGCTTTGTTATATATTTCCATTCAAACTAGAAGTTTTAATGATATGAAGCTAATAATGAAATACCTTGAACACTCGGGACTTCTTGTAATATATTGAAAATCAGTTTTTACTTTTTTATTCGATGTTCTTTGAAAGCGTAGGTATTTTATAGTTTCTCAATCTTAAAATTGTTTTTGCATTTCCATTGTATAAACAAATTAATTCAGTGATTCTCGCAATAAGTGAGAAAAATTATATCAAGCTGGAGAGGAAATGACATCTTCACACAAGTCCTAATCGTTATCACCTTATCCAAGAGCTCAGTAAGAAAGTAGAGTCCAGAGAAAGCAATATTTAATGAGGTTCTCTCCAGATCTATTGTGGACATTTGAAGCTAGATTATATTCTCCTGCCCACTTTCATATTGGAAAGTTGTGATGTCCTTGGATATGCTTATTGGAAAACATTTGATTTGTTTTATCTCCATAATTATTATGGTTCCTACCAAAGAGATAACAATTGCAAGCTGGTTACTTTGAAGGATCCCGGAATTAATATACTTTGATTAATGTTCTTTCTCCTGAATATGAAAGAAACATTATCAACTCCTTGGAGAAGTTCTTTGAAATACATTAAATTAGGATTTTCACTATTCTTTTGCATATTCTTCTTTCTCAGAAGAGTAACAAGAACTACATTGTTACAATTCCATTTTAATGGTGATGAAAAATGTTAATTCCTCACTACTTCCACTATCATCCACCAAGATATTCAAAACAACTTGAATTGACATTTAATGAATGAAACAAAAGGAGTTCGTTTTAGCAAAACAAGTTCGGTTGAATTCCGTTGAAATGAACTGGAGTTATTATCATTTCCTTTTAGCTCTCTTCATCCATCCGCTTACCAATTATTTCAAAACGTATAACGAATGTCTTCAATCGAAATGATTCGGAATCGATTGTAGATTACAGAAAAAAATATTTTCAACACATCATAATATCCGGCGGCCGTTATATGAGCTTCAATAATTTCAAACGATTTTCCTTAATTGTGAGCATTTTATCCTCAATATACAGGGTGGTCCTTAAATAATTGTACAAAGGAGTACAGTACAATCTTCACTTCAAAATATTGCGATTTAAATCAACTAGCCTCAATAAAATGTTGATATTAAGAGAGATACAGGGTGTTGA
Organism: Galerucella calmariensis; assembly: GCA_910591675.1. Taxonomy (NCBI): domain Eukaryota; kingdom Metazoa; phylum Arthropoda; class Insecta; order Coleoptera; family Chrysomelidae; genus Galerucella; species Galerucella calmariensis. Next base: position 9,804 of record CAJUYG010004857.1, on the reverse strand, counting down.
ACATGAAATTTCAATTTTCGTTTTTTACAATAACTTTAACGCTTTTTGACATATATGCACAAAAATTTGAGGTTGGGGTTTTTTGGTATGAGAAATCATAATTTTGTATCTATTTCGATGTATTTTGTAGAGGGCGCCGTATAGGCCACGTATACGGAATAAATGTACGCAAAACTTTTTTGCCTTTTACATTAGCGCTACTTTTGTAAAAAATAATTAAAGCCACATCATTACAAGAAAAAAAAGGTACAATATTTGTTAGTATCCCCAAATCTTAACGGTTTTAGAGATAATCACATTTTAGTGATTAACTAAATGATTATCATTTAATGAAATTACGTTCGAAGAATGTAGTTGTGTGTACGATAATCATTATTTTTGAATATTGAAGGTACCATACATATTTTTCATGTTAACTGCTACTATACCCTTCAGGACCACCCTGTATACGGGCATTTTATATCTAGTGACGTTCTTTCTTAGTTGTATGTATAACGAAACATCCAGAATCCGCAAATAGCCTACTAGTTAATATCTAAGGAGGTATCATCTTTTTTTTTTAATTATCTGTAACATGTCTAAAGACATGTTTCAATTTTTTCTCAAATTTATACCGATAATTCATTTTCGGTTACTGCTCGACGGCCAACATCTCTACCAATCCACCTCTCACCATAAGAGAGGTGCCAGAAAATAAGATGGAAGTGAGCACAGGGGTCCCTCAAGGCTCGGTTCTGGAACCCACAATCTGTAATATCCTTTACGATGGACTAAAGGACTAATCCCTGAAATTGAGCCCTGGATCAACTGCATGTTCAAGGTAAAAATTATTTCCTAACTCAATTCTTGAGCGGGAAAAGGGCGTTTTAGAAATTCACACATAGAATCAAAAAGTTACCTAACGGCACGTGCATCTATGGCGATAGTGTCGACGACGCTGAAGACACACGGTATTTTACTACGGAAGCTGCGGAGTGACTCTCCCTGACTAGAGACAGAACGCAGCACCTCGACTGAATCCGCAACTAAGGACACCTTCCCTAGGTGTTGTCTGCAAGACAATTAGTTCGAAAAGTTTCGTTTCGCGAAGACAACTGACAGTTGACAGTGGACAAATTATTTCTGGTGAGAGGTGGCTAATGAGCCGTCAAGCGGTTGTTTACAAGGAAATAGCGTTATAAGTTCGAAGAAATGTGATCTACTCTTTGAAATATAATCAAATGTTTCTGAAATAAATGTATATTCGTAATTACACGTGATGTTAGTATTAAACGGGTTAGAATAAATTTAAACACACTGTGAAAGTAGTAGTGAAAATGGAATGATAGCATCAAGCAGTTGTTATTTATTCCAACTTACCTGAGATTTATGTCACATAGTGATATAAAGTTCATACGATAGTATTGTACAAGTATACAGACTGTAACAAACATATTGGTAATACTAAATAATCTGCATTAAAAAATGGGTCGATTGATCCTTACTCACCTATGTAAAAAAGTTCAAAATTTTAATTAATTGTCTCAAACTACACAGTTGGGTAATCTAACAACCGATCCATTTTTGTCCTCAAATTAAGTGGTATAATTTATGACCTATATTATTAATTGTTACACCCTGTAGTACAGTTTAAGTTAATAGAAATATGTTATACAGCATGACATTACAATCTCTTATTTGTGCATGTTTTTAACATAGTCTACCTTGAATTAACATGAAACACGCTCATGTACAAAAAGTTTCAGGTTATGTATCTACCTGAAACTTCCATATTTCTAGTTTGGTGCTTTCGATTCTTCTTTTTAAGCATCTGATTAAAAAATACTGTAAATAAATTCACCAGGTTGAACTTTGTATATCAATGCTTTTGATGTAAGAAAGTACTACGGCAAAATTAAAATGTATAGAGCACAAAACCATCCATATGAAGTGGTTGGCTAAGACAACATATTTCAGCTCTTGATCCATGGATACATGATTCAGTTTCAATGTTTATCTTACATGGAAATTTTGTTGCTTGACTTGTAAAATCAATTGCAGAAGTTGCCGATTTTCCAGCAATTTCCCCTATATGCAGATTTCTCTCTCTAAACTGCACGATAAATAGTTTCTGAGACATATTAAGTTTTCTCTTCCAATCAGACACCCGGTACATTTAATCCTTGTGCCTTTTGATATCTGTAACAACTGTCTATATTCGACTATAAGCTTCCAAAATCCACTTAAAAAACTTATTCTTTCGAGGATTAAGCTCACACTGCTCTGCCGATCTTAATTTTTCACTTCCATCAGCTCTAATCCCGAACTGATTTCTTTTTAAAACTCTCAAACAATGAATCTGAGCCGGAAAGGTCGTATTTTGTACACGGGTTTAATTTCGCGATTTTTTGAGTATTACTTTGAGGAGAAATTGGTTGAATTGAGACAAAAAGTTATTGTGGAAAATAAGCTTAACCTAATTGATTTGACACTGAGTATTTTTAATTAACTGGTTACTGATCTTTTGAAAGCGTTTTTTCTTTACAAAATTTGTATTTTCAATTTAAAATGTCACTTGTTCATTCTGCAAATTATAAGCATTGTAGATCAAATATTGCTTTGGAATCTTCGTATTATATACAGGGTGATTCATTAAGAATGTCCAATCTCTGAACTAGATTCTAGATTCTAGACCTCAAAATATGATGATTCTGCTCCACATGCCTTTTGCAAATATTGCTAGTTTCCGAGATGTGGGGTGTTCAAAGTTTGATTTTAAATTTTGATTTTCCCAATAATTTCTTATGTTTTCACAATTTCTCTTTGAAAATTGGCAATTTTACGTTTTTTGGCTTGAGGAACATTGCTAATAGAGGGCTAATATAGGGCGCTAGTTACACTTGTTTGTGTTAATTAAATCAAAGTAAACTTTTTTTGGGCTAAACTTACAACTAAAATAATATAAAAATATTAAAAAGCGTTAAATTCTACAAAAAAAGCTACCCTTCTTTGATTCGTTTAACTCAGTCGGTTATCGAGTTATTTGCTTCTAAAAAGCTCAATAAATTTTAATTTTTTCATGAAAATTTTTTTTATTCCTTAAATATGTAACAAAAAAAATTTGTAAACAAAATTAAAAAACTTTAAAGCAAATGCTTAAAATGCCCACAATTTACTTCAAAACACTTTATGATCCGCTTTCGTAAAAATCTCTTAATATCAAATAATCCTTGTCTATTATTTTTAATTTCATCCGCGGCTTCTTCTATTTTCCGTCGCAGTTGTGGAAGAGAGGAAATTCTTTCTTTGTAAACTAATGCCTTCATTCGCGACCAAATTCAAAAATCCAAAGGATTGAAATCAGGGCCTCTTGGTGGCCAAGCAAACTCACTTCCATGACCAATCCATCGATGCGGAAACTGTTTAAGTATCAACAAACTTGTAAAGAATAATGTGGTGGTGCTCCGTCGTGCAAAAACCACATAGTTTGTCTTAAAGCGAGAGGTAAATATTCTAGTAGTAAATGTTCTTGAAGAAAATCTAAATAAAGAGGTCCATTTAAATTAGTTTGCAGTTTAAAAGGACCTATTAAATACCCACATATTACACCACACCAAATGTTAACCTTGAACTCGTGCTGAAAATGTGTTTCCCTCATAGCATGTGGATTTTCAGAATCCCACGAATGATTATTTTTATAATTAAATATTCCTCGTCTGGTAAATATTGCCTGATCAGTAAAAATAATTGTATCCAGAGAATCTGGGTTAACATTTTGTTTATCTTGCAAAAAATGGGCAAATTGTAGACGCTTAGGTAAATCTTGAGGTAAAATATTCTGAACAGGAGTGTAATGATATGGATGCAATTTTTCCCTCTTCAGTATTATAAAAATAGATGATTGGCTTATACCTGTTTGCAGACTTAATCGGCGAGTACTGATATCTGGATTCTCCGTAACACAAATTAAAATTTCATCTTCTTTATCGGCAGTGATTTTTTTTGTAGCACCGTGCTCAGTTTTAGAGCGTAAAGACCCCGTTTCACCTAAGCGGTTGTAAAGATTTCGGTACAGTTTGTAATTGGGTTGCCTTCGATTTGGGTATAATTGTGAATATCTTCGAGCCGCAGCTGGACCACTATGTATAATTTGACTGAGCAAACACACAAATCATATCGCGCATCTCATTATTGGAAAAATCGTTATGCCTAGGCATTATTTGATAAATAACAATTACACTTGTTAATTACTAAATTGTTAATAAATGGTATACTTATTTTTATTATTATCCAATTTCTGCTTCTACACAAACTGTCTAAAAGTGACATAAGCCTACTTAAAAAAAAACGAAAAATTATACTCTACACAAACTGTCTAATAGCGACACAAGCATACTTGAAAAGAGAACGAAAAATTAAACCACGGCTTAATTCACGAATGTGATTTTGATATTAAGAGATCTTTACGAAAGCGGATCATAAAGTGTATCGAAGTAAATGGTGGGCATTTTGAGCATTTGCTTTGAAGTTTTTTATTTTTGTTTACAAATTTGTTATTGTTACATATTTAAGGAATAATAAAATTTTTTTAAGCTTAGCCCAAAAAAGTTTACTTTGATTTAATTAACACAAACAAGTGTAACTAGCGCCCTCTATTAGCAATGTTAAATTGGAGTGCAAATTATGATTCCTCATGCCAAAAAACGTAAAATTGCCAATTTTCAAAGAGAAATTGTGAAATCATAAAAATTTATTGCGAAAATCGAAATTTAAATTTAAACTTTGAACCCCCCGTATCTCGGAAACTAGCAATATTTGCATGGGGCATGTGGAGCAGAATCATCATATTTCAAGGTCTAGAATCTCCGGTTCAGAGATTGGACATTCTTAATGAATCACCCTGTATAATTATTTAGAATGTTTATATCAGTTATTGTTAGTGTCAAGTCTATTGACGATATACAAAAAGTATATAACACACTCTATATTTTCAAAGTATAGGAAAAAAACATAGTGTTAACAAGTTACTATATTGACTGGAGATATTCTCACTATTAAATTGAATGGAGCCTACCCTATTAAATCCAATCCTTTTAGGACAAAAAAAGTTCTCTATGGGCTCAGTTTATAGCCAGCCGAATACATGTATTTTCATTTGAAATTCTGATGTGGTAGATATAGTAGAGCAGTCAAAATCTGAAGTAAACACAATAATGCTTTTAAAGGTCTTGGAAACGTCTCCTTTTTATACCCAGTGTTTTTTTTGTTCTTGGGAACAAATCTGTACCGAGCTCTATGCAATTTTTAGACGCAAAAAATAGAAATTTCCATGGGCTAACTAAAGCTTATTTTCTACAAAAATGTGCCCGTGTTTTCTTTTTTGTTGGCTGGATTTTTATCCTAGAAAATTTACAAATAGTGCAAAAAGTAAGCGCAGCATTGAACGTGATGTCACTCCTTCGTTACGTCAAAGAGCATATGACCTTGAAAACGACAGACCGTAGGATTTGTTAGGTTTGCTTTCCTGCTTTTTAATTGGAGTTTAAAAAATTTTGAGTACCTGTAACTTGGCAACCCTGCAGGGGTTTTAAATAAAAGACTTCCTTCACAAAGTAGTAAAGTGATTTTTTTGGTTACTGAATATTTGTAACCGGTCGAGTAATATATGCTCGGAACTTAATAATTTTCATAATAATATAATGATGTGTAAATGTTCTTAATTATTTACCAATAATATTAATAGGATCTTATGTAACGCCATAACTTTATATACTGTCTTGTATTAAACCAATTTTTCCAGGAAAAACAACGTCGTTTTTCGCCCCTAAGGGTCTTAATGCAACCTTTTTAATGATTATCGTTGGAATAAGGAAAAGGATATGTCAAGAAGGAGAGTGAAAAGATTAAAGTCAAAGAACATGCATAATCCAAAAATACCAGAGATATAAATTTGTTCTCGGTGTTTTGTCGGTTAGTGGAATATATAAACCAACTTTTGCTTCAAATATTGTCCTATGCAATATAATTAAAATTAAATTCAACAATACACGTAAATGGAAAATATTTCATATATTCATAAGAAGGATAAACTGAGTAAAATTGAGAAAATAAATAATTTACTCACGGAACAGGCCGTGGTTTTGTGTTTTTGTTTCACTTGTAAGACTTACTCTCGTTCAATCGAGAGTCTTGAACTCGAGCTGGAGAATGTAATCTAGATTGAGAGGATCATAATAGATATGAATGGCTCTGTAGCAGAATAGCGTCAGTCAAAATAGCGTTGGACAAAAACAGCGGCGGACAAAAAATAACTATGCTTCATTATTTTACCGAATTTTCATGATTGGGAATAAAATATTTTTCATAAATAATAGTCATAATAATAGTTTTCATAATAACTCGATTAAATATCGCTTCCCGACCAGCTGACAGAGATCAAAGTGTAACTGTCTATAACAATATCAGAAAAGAGCAAATTACACGAGTTGAACAATGTCGCTCTCTTCATAACGTGTTTACGTACAACGTTTTATCAAATTCCGCGCTTTTATAATATTTAATAAAATCTTCAATTACAATGGTAATATCAAAGTGGATTCAAATGGTGTTAAAGGTATTGTTACTATAAAGTATTTACCCAGAAAATTGACTTAATTAAATAAATGTGTCCTCAATGATGTTTTCTTCAATGTTTATAAATCTTAAAATACTATTGAATTAAAATTATGGGGTAATTGCCAGTTTAAATAATGAAATAATTGTCAGTTTTTACAGTACCTACCTAATTAATAACTTATTCTTTGAAACTCATGTAGTATCTCTATGTTCAAACTTACGTAAGGTTTTCACATAACTACTTTTCGTAACTGATATATAAAGGTTATGAAAAGTGTGGCGTAACCTAACGTCAAGGAGTGACTTAAAGTGTCACATTTGATAGCGGAATTAGATAATAGTTATTTAGGTAACTAGTTATGAAAAGAGCGATATTGTTCAACAAGCGTAATATTTGCCAAAACGAGCGCTAGTGCTATTTTGCAGTGCTATTTTGTCGAGAGCTATTTTGTCCGACGCTGTTTCTGCTCTGCGCTATTTTTGTGCGGCGCTATTTTGTCCCAGGCTGTTTTAACCTAGCGCTATTTTGACTGACGCTATTCTACTACAGTGCCGATATGAATAGCTCGCATCTCATCAAATCTAATAATTTCATTCTTCATTTTTCTCATTGTATTTTGCAAGGTTCTGATTTGTGTGTATAAATTTTACCAAGAAATGACGAGTCAACAAAACCTTTCTTATATCGGGTTGAATATATATGACACTAAATAATGTTCTGGGTGACTATAAATTAAGCTTGATTTAAAGCGCCAGCAAAACCCTGTAATTTACATTCCAAGAAGGCAATCAATTATTTATTTAACGAACCGTTAACCTCATTGCTGCCAACCAAAGATCGTAATGCCAATCAAGTAGTTTTGAGTAGATTGAAAGACAAATTGATGAAAGAGGAAATTTGTACACTGAGGAAATAAATTGGGGAACAAAATGGAAGAGGAATATATTTATAATTAGTGGAATTCTTTGAATGCTAGTAGAAATAATATAGAGCTGTTGTTTAAGAGTACAGATCTACCTTTTTCAACACAATTTGGGAGGATTTGGTAATGTGAGAAACTTTTTCCATTTGGATAGTTTTATTTTTATTTATACGTGTTAAAACGAAAAGTAAACTTGTCTTGAAATGAGCTAAGTTGATATTTTCCACTAACGACAAAAAAAAATTTCAATATTTTATGCTCTTATGAACCCAAGAAGTGCATTTTATAAGAAATATTTATACAATTTTCACTTAAATGATTTTTTAATAGACACCTATTGAACTATTTGGTACAAAAGAACATTTTGATTACATTTTTGTGACTTTATGAACTTATTTAGTATAGTATGAATCCTAAAGGTGGATTTCCATAGATCCGTCATCCGATGTCTGATTGTTAGTCGTATCAGATGACTGGAAATGCCAATTTCCGTTGCTCGAAAATCCTAATGCCTTCCGCACATGGGACCAGTTTGCAATCAGAGGTTGGGCTACCGTCCCAGATCCCATGTATAGCCTAGTCAAAGTACACATAAAACCTCACAAAAAATACAAAAAACTTGGAAAATTCAAAATTGAGTATTTAAAAGGGTTGTGTTCAACATGAGAAAAACTTTACGATGCTAGGCATGCAATTTTCCGGAAAGTCGTTGAGTAGATTTTATTTGTTTAGTTTTTTCACTCTAACTGTTTGAATAATGAAAATACAAAAAAATGTTTCAATCGAAAATTGTAGCTGATACATTTATCTACAAATTTTTTGTGAAAAGTTTTCCTGTAAATTGGAAAGTTTAGGAGATAAAATTAATTTCAGTGCTAGTCAATTCGTAGTTACGCGCGAACGGCCCGGGAGTCAAATTTATTAACCGCTCGACTTAAAAGTTGATAATTTTGGGTTTATAACATTGTGAAAAATTAAATAAACACATGTAAAATGTTAAGAAAGATCACAGCTTTCAAAAAGAAATACTTTCAAATTTGAAAAAGTAGATTTTATAACTGTAAAATCAGTTTATTTATAAAAAACTAGAGCTAAAAAGTCAAAAAACAATTCCTATTTAATTAATACTTATCCCAGCGATAATTTCCTCTAGATTTAGCATTGCAAAAGAGCATAAATTATTATATATATATATATACTATTGAAAATAACCCAATTACCATAGTATATGGTGTGGGGTATACTTTTACAATTTTACTTATTCCAACTAGGTCCATCACATTATGCTTAAGACATATATATATCCATTTTTTCATCGATGCTCCGGTCCAGATAGAATTTTATTCATGTACAAATTTAGCCCATTGTTTTTTATCTCTTGCCATTGTTTTTGCTTATGTCCATGTTTTACCTTTTTCTTGCAGTATGCCTACCATAACACCATCCCATGTTTGTTTTGGTCTTCCCTTTTTCGTTATTTTTTGTATTTTTGATTGCCATACTTTTTTAACTGGTCTTGAATCGTTCATTATTTGTAAATGTCCCCACCAGCTAATTGTCTCTTTTCAATAAATTTAAGTGTTGATTCTATTTCAAGGTCTTCTCTTATTTCCGTATTTCTTATTTCATCTTTCTTTGCGACTCCTGCAACTCGCCTAAGATACTTCATCTCAACTGCTTGTATTCGACTCTTTTGTCTCTTTGTTAATACCCAGGATTCACATCCGAATGTTGTTATTGGCTGGTGAGTTGTTTTAAATACATTTAACTTCGTTTTCTTGGAAATTTTTTTTTTATTTATAAATGTCGAATTCATCGTGTGATAAAGTTTCATAGTTTTTTGTACTCTATTGGTAATTTCGACTTCCTGCGTTCCATTTTCTTCTATTTCTACTCCCAAGTACTTATATCTTCTAACTTGCTCAATTTTTATTCCATCTAACTGTATATTTAAATGTTTTTGTTTCGGTCCTACAACCATAACTTTGGTTTTACTTTGGTTAACTGTCATTCCAAATTCTTCAGATACCGTGCTCCATATTTCCATATTCTTTTGTAAATCCTTCTCTTTCCCTGCCATAATTATCAAATCATCTGCGAAAGCTGCTTCTGATATATCCACTCTTCCTAAATGTCTGTATCCAACGTGTAGTTTTGCCATTTTGGTTGACGATTTTTTAATTATTTCATCAATAAAAATTGTAAATAATAATGGACTTAGTCCCCTCCTTACCTTAATCCTTCTTGTGTTGAAAATGGTTCTGATGTTTTATTTTTGTATATTACA
>CAJUYG010004856.1:1297-15448 GCA_910591675.1 Galerucella calmariensis | reverse complement strand
GCCTACGGCGTCGGTCTGTTTCCAAGCAACAAGCTTTCGAAATCTGTGATAAGATTTTTTCGAACAATTATCAATGTCCTTGGGTTATTACTACTGAAAAGTTATGCTTCTTATCATGTGGCATGTATCAGGATTTCTAAAAAGCAAGGAAAAGTTTTTTGAATCCTTCCTCTCTACTTAGCATGTATCTTGTTCTTTCTGCAATAATTTCAACCTCCAAGTAGTGAAGGAAAGTTGAGAATTACTTCCATGTGCTAGTCTTTGAATTCTTTTCGTCAACAGCCTAGTTCTTCATAAGTGATGATTGGTCTCACTATGGCCACAGATTATAAAGAGAACAGAAACGAATCCCGTTAAAACATCAAACGATTTTCTGCTCCGTCGTCAATGACCTTGGACCTTTAACTCGGTATGGCTGCGATGTTGCCAGTTCAAAATATTTTCTGAATTTATTACCAAATTGCAGTGTTGACTCGGGGACAATAACAATTCTTAGTGCCGGATCTAGTTTTTTTGGAAGCTTCCACTAAATCTTCAAAACTGCGCCATGAATTGAAACAATAATCCTAATCGAATATATATTTATGTATTTATTAAATACCTATATGTACTTTCCTATGATTTGTTATAAATAGTCATTACTCTTGGTAGATGTACATTCCTATGATTTGTTATAAATAGTCATTACTCTTGGTAGATTGATTAATAAATACATTTTTAGATAACACAAATAATTACAAAAATCAACCAAATTTTAAAGTACAAATAATTCTTAGTTTATTTATTATCAAAGGGAATACAATATACACCTATGCAAGGGAGAATTGTGATAATAATTTGTAGCACCAAATTTGAATGGGTATGTCCACCTATCTCTCTCTCTTTACTGTTCTCTTTATAATCTGTGCTATGCCTGTGTATAACAACCTCAGGATCCCAATTTTTTCCTGCTCTCCCTGTCAGATTCATGTACACTAATATAGTAGCAAGTTGGTTATATTATAATTCACAAGGGTTATTATTCAACACATAAATTTGGTTAGGTATCATAGAGGGTTCATGACGAAATAGAATTTTAACAGTACAAATAACAGTTTTTTCACCTGGTATAGGAATTTCCACAATTTTCGCATCGTATTTTTGGAAAGCGGCGTTTGCGACAATCCTCTGAGCTTCCCTAATGCCTGCCAAAAGTGTCTTTGCATCTCGATTATTTTCGTCAGTTAAAAAGTTGGTATATATTTTTGGCCAATGATAGGGATTGCTTGTTTTAAGTTTTAAATAACCTGATGATTTTGGATGTAAAAGTACCGGCAGAATCTAAAACGAATGTACTTATTTTCATAATGTATATACAATATTATTTTTTAAACTAATACAAACTTATCAAACCAAAATATCATATTACTTGTAAAATAGGTTTGCCTTCTAGAGGTTTCCAAACTGTGTTATATACTTCTTTTGATATTCCAAATAGCTGCCTGTATGCCAAATTCTTATCACCACTAATTCCACCTCCAAAAGAAATAAGCTCGATATCTGGGCTAGCCTTTTCGGATAATGATGATCTCTTGGTATTGAGAAAAGCCACAGCTTCCAACCCACCTAAATATGAAAAAAGTCGCGTCTTAAATAATCAGTTCTGAAGTTAATAATATAAGTAGTTGCTAGAAGAAATATATTGGAATAGATGAAAGTAAAGTGTTGAGAAAAACGCTCAAGATGGGGTCAAAATAATTTGAAAATAGTAAGCTTTTTATTTTTTTTTGGAAGCCGTTCTTGTGCTGCTGACTGCGAAAGTTCCATATCAGACCCATCTTGAAGCCACAAATTATGCCGTCAACTCCATCTAGTTAACGATCTCCACCTTCGAGATCTCGCACTACAACCAAGGTCGATAATTTTTGAAAAAAAAATAATAGTAGGATAAAACCCACTAGAAAAGGAGGGGAATATGATATAATTGAAAAAAAAATAAGTTCGGGGAGTTAGGAGGCAAAGTTGTGAGTAATAAAAAGTTCTACAATTTTGTATTCACAATTTTTACACATAACCTCAAAATTTATGTGAAAAATTTAAATAACCAAGTTTTTGGTTTTTTATTTTTATCTTTCTCAAAAAAAGTATTTTTGTTAGGAAATTTCGTGAAAACTTACCTTATTATGTCCCAAATACACTGTAATTAATTTGATTTGAAATACTTTTTTTTCACCCTATTTTGACTTAATATAAAAAAAGCACCCTAATTTTCAATCGAAAATTCTCGCGTCAAAATATCAGCTTTTTTCAATAAGTCGATGGTTTTTCTATAGAGGTCTTAATTATGTCAGCATCAGCATCTTCTTCCACCTCTTTACAGGAAAATATTTGTGACTGTAATCTTTTCATTAAAGTTTTTATTATTTTGTCCTTGTTTTTCTCGTTGGATAAAAAATTATCTTGCGATGAAACTGTATATAGTGATTAAAAAAAAATCTTCGAATTTGAGTTTTTTTCATTTTTTGCATTTTCTTAGAACATTTACCATGGAGATGTATATTTTTTTTCAGACTATCAGAAAGTAGAGATTTCAACGAACAAAAAGCCCATGAACTTTTTGAAAAAAGCTGATATTTTGACGCGAGAATTTTCGATTGAAAATCAGGGTGGATATTAAGTCAAAATAGGGTGAAAAAAAGTATTTCGAATCAAATAAATTACAATGTATTTGCAAAACACCCCCTCCCACTTCCCGAACTCAGATCGCCCGTCATTCATTTTTTTCTTCAATTATATTATACTTCTCTCCTTTTCTGATGGGTTTTATCCTACTATTATTTTTTTTCACTTTTTACTATTTTTGGAGGCTTCGGCACTGGTCTACTATGGCTTCGGTAGCTTGATACCGGAGGAATAAGGGGTGACTTACCTATCAATTTTCACCGAAAATATCGTGTTTGGAAGAATATAATAAACTTACCCAAAGGAACAGTAAAAGCACCTTTACCATCTCTAATATCTATGTAGTTGTCAAGTTTTCCTGTTTCTTTTTCTTGGTTTGGAACTATTGTTTCATTGAGAATAAAACTAAGTCCAGGGAATAACACGTGGTCGTACAACTTCTTTCCCACTGGCAAGTCCTTAATTAAAGATATGCCTACAACAGCAAACATAATTTAATTACTTATAAATAGGTTTTCCTCAGTTTGCGATGCCGAGGGTCTAAAATGTTTCTGAATCATTCTTACTGCACTCAGAAGAGTTGAATGCAAAAAAATATGGTTGAGATCAGCTATTGATATATTATCGCAAGTACAAAGAGGTGTGTTGAAAATACCTATTTTGTGTAGATGAGCCCGAAAACGACCATGACTCACTTTTAAACGTGTGAGAATTCCCTGATGTCTTTTGCTATAATCTAAATTTAAGAGGTTACTTTTACTGGGGAGTTGCGGATATAAATGGAAATACTGATTGCTGTTTGTTTTTGCGATATTTTGATAATAGTTTTTAAAACCTGTGTGGAATTCTTTGTGGCTATTTATTAAGTCCGCAAATGATTGGGTTTTAGTTAACTTATATATTCTACATGCCGCTTTTGCTTCGTAGTCCACTCTTCCATTTCCATCTATCCCGCAATGTCCTTTCACCCAGATAAGATGAATTTTCTCCCCACTATTTTTTAAGTCATATAGCAACCGCTCAATTTCAAAAATAAGATGTTGCCTGAAACATTTTGATGGAGAACTCTCTATTGCTTGCAATACAGATTTAGAATCCGTCATGATGGCCACGTTTTGATGAATTCAAACTACACCAGTGTAAAGATTCTCTCACAGCTAGTGCTTCAGCTGTATATACTGAAAAATTATCTGAAATTTTAAATCGTTTGACTAAGTCCAAGTCATCATTTTTTGACCCATCTGTATAAATTTTTATCACATCCTGATTTATGATAGCCAATGTGGTTTTCAAGATCAACTTATTTAAACTAGGTAAGTCCGAATATGATGGGTATATGACTGTTGGTCGAAATTTCAATGAACCATAATTATACTGGTAAATTGGGAAAATAGATTGGTTGTTAATGTGACTAATATCTTAGATGGTATTTAAAAAGGCATCCGACAATGGTGGGGAGTTTTTTATTATCCAGTAAGAAAGAGAGAGGTTGCAAGAGTTAATATAAGGGATGTGTTAAACAATCGGTATTTTATCTACTGTTTTTCAGCTAAAAATTGTCTTCGAATCATTAGTGGAGGTTCCTGCATTTCTGCCAATACTGCTTGATGATGACATCATAGGTCCCAAACAAATTTTCAGAGATCTATATTGGATTCTATATTCAGAAGAATGTATTAGTCAGAGTAATACTAACGTGAAATAGATTTGGTTAACTTTGTAACGTAAGATAGATTTGGGCGCTAATTTGTAAGACTATGAGATGTTTTGGGTAACACTACCTTTTAGATGTTGAAGAACAATTCTAAGATGTAGAATGGAAAAGTAAATAGGAACCGTCTAAAAATTAAGTGAAAATACTTGAAAACTCTCATTAATTCTAACACTGCTCTTAAAGCAAGGCAATTTAAAATTAAATTCAATAGTAAAAACAAAATTTTATTTTTTCCTATGAAGTGGTCGAATAATCGATTGACTGAAACCTGGTTCTTTCAAGTACCTATCTGAGACAATGACTGATAGCTAAACCGACTTGAAACGTCTTCGGAAATGTTATTCTCTAAAAGTGGACTCTAGGGTTCAAATAGTTGCCCCAAGCTGAATTCAATTATGTCCGAAAGATGGACTTCCAAAGTGTCCTAAGATGGGAATTGGGGACTGAGCTTACCACAGCAATAAAATGACGGCAATGGTCGCTGTTGTGGAGTTCGGTGTTACGTAAGTCAAATTGACAGATGACAATGACCTTATGATAGGGAGTGGACTGAAAGTGACTTATGGGATGTCGAACAAAAATTAAAGAATATACATACGAGGGAAGGAGGAAGCATCTGATCTAATAACACAACACATCCTGATTCAGCACATAAAATATCTCTCACTAGTTAAGAAAGAAGAATGCAGATCCAGTAAAATGGGAGAAGGAACCTCCATCCATTCACTTGCGCAATGCATGGCACTACGGAATATCAGGACAGGCTACTGTATATAAGACGAAGATCTGCTTAAACGGAATATTAAGGATTTCCCAAATTTTTTTCAATAGACTATATGACCAATGGAACTGCAATTCTAGTTTCTGGTACTTTCCTTAGGGGCTTGGTAGAAAAAGAGTCCTAAGTCTCAGTGAATGTTCACCCCAAACACTCGTATATACAGGGTGATTGATAAGTGTCAAAAAGCTCAGTAAATCTAATATCGTAAAAGCCTAAATTTTGTAGATAACTTTCAAGTTCATTATTTAAATTAGTTACAATGTTACAGGGTGTTTTATAATCACGTGCCAGATTAAAGTAATGGTTTTTTCAAGTCGCCTTTATTTTAATATAAAACTCAAATCTGCCTCAACGTCTAACTATTTGAGTTTTTACTCGCCATGTATTTGATTCAATCAATATCAGCAAAATCATTAGTTTTTATGAATTTTGATAATCATTTAAGGGTTTTGGCTTGAATAGATTATTATTTTTATACTTCGATTCAGTTATACAAACAAGGCCTTTGTTCAACTCATTGGTTATAACTGTCCAAATACCTTGGATAGCAGACAACAACTTCATATCGTTGTAATGGGGAAGTGAAGGAGAATTCAGTTTCACAATAAATATGGGGTGTTCCATTTAAAAAAACATACAGCTTAAAGCTGCCTACAGTTTTTATCATTAACTTTTTTGGTATCTTTTATGATAACAGACCTACTGAGCTTTATCACACTAATCAATCCCCCTCTATAACGGTGATTCAAGCCAATATGTTTTTTCCATTCATCCAATTCATGCTTTCTTATCAATTTTTTTTTTCATTTCCTCACTCTATACTCATCTAGGTGCAGCTAGATTTTTGTTACTTCCAATTCTACCCTCGTATTTCAATTGTCTTCAAATATTTCATATAATTTCCCATTAATATTTGTCTAACATTTCACATCTTTACTTAGACAAAGCAAGATAAATAGTGCTTATCGTAAAATCTTCGTTGTTATAAAATTTTGATTCCAATTAAATTCACCAACTTTTATTTAAATAATATTTTAAGTAGTCTCGGATGGTTGGCGCCAGTGTTGCATATGCAAAAAGTAAAGAAAAACCCTGGGATTGCAATTTGGTATTTACTTGTTTAAGCTCCATAAATATCTTTTTACCTCTTTAATTACATATTATACGGTCTGATACACCCTTAATGGTCGGCTTAAAACATAAAACGACTCTTTTATTTACCCACTGAGGCTCCTAAAATATGCAGTTCAAAAACCCTGAAATATTTATGTAAATATACACAACAGATAATTAAAGTGCACTAAAAACTATCGATTTTATTATATTTTTACAATACAAAACTATATACAGTGTGGAAACCACTTATGGAATAAAATTCTTTATGTCATTATTTTAGAAAATGCCGAGAAACGTCAACTTTTGAATGGAGTTGTGCGTTATGTAAACATAAATGTAAATGTACAGGGTGATTCAGGCAAGTATGCCATAGTCGGTTTTTCTTTTAGTGAAACACCTTGTATATTTGCATATTTCTGAAATCCTCTTGTTGAACCGATTCCAACAAACTGAATAATGTATGGTCAATTATGAATTATACAGGGTGAATTTTAAAATTAATAATTTATCACACTTGAAATATTGATCCTTTTTTAAATTAGCTAAATATGGATTTATCAAAAATCTAAACTAACTAATCATTAGACGTATTTTTAAACAAAACCTGCTACGCTCATGAATTGTATCATAAATACCTAAAAATTGCCTAAAAACGCCAATAATTAGACAAAATCGGAAAATAATGTGGATTGTTTTCTATTCTGTCAGTTGTTGATGTGTTGACAGTTTATACTGAAAAAGTCAAATCTTTGTCAAACACTCTTTACTTGTCGACATAATAATGAGATATTAACTGAGACTCACCCCGAATTGAGATTTTAATGTTGATCGGGTACGGGGATAACTTCAGAAGTCAAGTTGAAGTGGCAAACTTATTTAATCACAGGTATCCCGAATTGCCTAATATTTCACAAAGTACTGTGTCTAAAATTCATGCACAATTCAGAGAACTTGGACATGTCAAACCATTGAAAAGAAAACCACACTCCGTTGAAGATGATGTAAAAGTGGATATTTTGTTAAGTGTCGAAGAGAATCCAACTTCAAGTACACGTCAAATTGCCCGTGAAAATAATGTTAGTCATACAACTGTTCTAAGATGTCTTCATAAAGAAAAACTTCATCCCTACAAATTAACTTTTGTGCAGGAGTTAACTGAAGACGATCCAGATCGTAGAATGGTAAGAAATTATTTAGATGAAATCTTCCCCAATAAATGGATTGGACGAAGAGGCACTATTGAGTGGCCAGCTAAATCGCCAGACCTTATGCCGTTAGATTTTTTTCTGTGGGGTTATCTCAAGAACAAAGTATATGCATCACAACCAACTAGCATTGTAGACCTCAAAGACAGGATAACTACAGAAATACGGAATATTTCACCTCGAACTTTAAACAAAGTTGAGGAGGAGTTCTATAGGAGACTGTGTTATTGCCAACAACTAGGTGGAGAACATTTTGAGCATTTATTTTAATGTATTAAAATCAAATACGTCAGGTATTTTATCTATGTGTTTAATAACTGTAAAAATAAAAATATCACCCTGTATAATTCATAATTGAGCATACATTATTTAGTTTGTTTGAATCGGTTCATTAAGAGGATTTAAAAAATATGCAAATATACAGGGTGTTTCATTAAAAAAAAAACACCGACTATGGCATATATGCGTGAATCACTCTATACATTTTTTATAATTTTCCAAAATAATGACAAAAAGAATTTCATTCCATAAGTGGTTTCCACACTGTATAATAATTACTAGTGCTAATACATCCAAAATAGTATATTGAGTACCAAGTGTCAAAAACGTTTCTTTAGTCACGAGTTTTCTTATGAAACCCAGTGACTAAAGATGTTTTTGACACGAGGTGCTTCCTATACTTTTTCTACGATCGTAGGAAAAATAGTTATTCATGATACAACTGCGTGAAGTTATACTTTCTCGCAACGAGTGCGCAAAATTACTTCACTCACGAGTGCCGTACAAAACTTTATCTACGACCACATGAAGAAAAAATGAAAAAAATGTGCTCTGAAGTGGTTAAAAAACATAAAAATAAATTTTCCATAAACAAATATAAACACAACGAATTCTAATTATTTAAATTTATCTTTACAGTAAAATGAGGACAATTATTTGATTGGGTAATCTGTCTTTTTTTAAGTAACAAATATTCTTCACTATGTCTGACACTTCTGTCAAATTTACTGACAGCATAAAAGTTTATAAAACAAAGGACTAAATTCAAGGCAACTAAATACTAATTACGTAGCTAAAAAATAGTGATGGTTGAACAAACTATTAATATTATTTCTCAACCATCTGGGACAAATACTTTCCGAGATACAGCCAGAAACTTCGCTTAATAGGGCCTCCCTGTACACCCGACAAGAGGTGTTTTTCTAAAGATAAAAAATAATTTCAAAATTTGTTGAACTCTACCTAAATTTTCCAGATGATGCTTCGGTCCAATTCCAGACAACATCAATAGTTGTGGCGAATTGAAAGAACCAGCACTCAAAATGATCTCTCTCTTGATCGAAGCTTGCCAATATTTTTTATTCCGTATATATTGAACTCCATGAGCTTGTTTGGTTTCTGGACTTATCAGTATTTTGATGACACGTGAGTTTTTTATGATTTTCAGATTAGTCCTATGTCGTATCGGCCTGAGGAAAGTCTTTTCAGCATTTACCCTTTTACCATTCTTTGTGGTTGTTTGTATATATGAAACCTGAAAAATTATACAAATTTCAAAAATTAATTTTAACGCTCGTCCACTATTGTGAAGGAAATAATGCGTTTGAGCTACAATGACCTTCAAAAAATGTCTTAAGAACTGATCAGATACGACTAGAAGCTCATCCGGAATTATTTAATATGGTTTACTCAGAGCTTTTTAATGAAAAGCATCCACCGTGCTTACAGGCTACTCTTACACTACCTGTATATTGGTGATTTCTATAAAAATTGGCATAGATGGAGAACAAGCTACGGTGAGTTTATGGGAAATTATTTTGTGACATTTTGGGTAAGGTATACCGAAAATGAACGACTACTTTGTTATTCTCATTAACGCTCCCTATATTATCAACTTTTCGGGTTCTTCATTGAATTTTAATGCCTCCGTGTGCAGAATACCCTATATCTGAAGTTTATTCTCAACGAAGTATTGATTTTTACACTTAAAAATTGACAAAGTAATTAGCTAGAATGCGTAGATTGAGATTTACCCCCACTCCAAAATGATCTAAAGTTGCCAGAACGAACCTTTGCTTTTTCGTCGATTTTCTTAGTTCAAAAATGTTAAATATCTTCAATTTTTTAAATATAGTCGACAGAAGCAAATAAAAGCCCTGGACGTGCCTATGTTACTGTAGGCATTTTTTAGTGACAATCAATATTTTATATCGAAAACCAATAATCCAAATCATGCATGTCAACAAAGTCTAATCAGGATCTTTTGGAGAATATCCGTTAAATCCAGACTCTTCTTTTCTTTCTTATGGTTATAGCGAGTAAATATTGCAAAAAAGGCTACCCCCTTCATATATTTTTCGACGTATTTTTGTATTCTTTCAAAAAAGTGATGTCTTCAGATTTGTATATAGTGGATTGTCTTCATTGAAATACACTGCATGTTTGAGAATGTTCGCGAATAAATTAGCATCATGATGAATGTGGAAAGAATAATATATTCGTAATTATTATAAAACAAAATTTGAATAATTGAAATTTTGAACAACTCACCCCATTTTGTTGTTTTCCATTATAGTCTAAAAATGTTAGTCCTGCTTCTTGCGCAGCTTTGACGAACACATTAGCAGACTCAGTTCTATAAGGAATATCACTAACACTCAACAGTCCTCCTTTTTGGTGATAATCACTGTCACTCATATTTAGGTTAGCTTCTTCAGATTTCTTGAAATAAGGTAAGACATTCTCGTAGGACCAACCAATGTTGCCCATTCTCTCCCAGTTGTCAAAATCTTTTGCATTTCCCCTTGCATATATCATAAAATCTGTAGCGGAACTTCCTCCTAAGGCTCTACCGGAAGGCATCCGAAGCCTCTTATCGGGACAACCTATAAAATGACGTACAATATTTACCAGTGGTGTGGATAATAAATATATTACATGATAAATACTACTCATATTGAAAGTTATTTACATACCAACAGAACAATTTAATAAATAATGAAGCCGGCGAAATGCAATTCGCGCACGAAGGGCTCCGTACCATTATCTATAATAATATGACTCCATATTCTGTGAATAGCAAAATTGAGCCAAATACTGCTTTAGCTATTTCCGCATAGATGGCGCCAGGATGTTGTTTTTATAAATCTCGTTTGTTTTATAGGAGCCCCCTTAAATGTTTATTTCATTGTTTTCTAGTATTTGTTGTTATATAGGCAATAGAAATACATAATCTGTGAACATTTACACTGGCTAGCTATTACGGTTCACGGTATATACAACAAGGTGACAGACGGACGCACAGACAGATAGCTGAGTCTTAGTAATAGGTTTTTATTATGAAATTGAAAAATTGACCAAGATAAATCTATATTTTCGAATAACCAAGTAGGCAGACCCAATATTCTGTAAAATGTTCGACAATTTCTAGAAGATTCGTATTTTATGACAGTTCCAATCTTTTGCGTTGTTCAAACAGGTAGATACCTTAAATTTCTAGAAAGCGCATTCGCCAAAATTTATAGTTTGCTACAGGACCGGCTTCTGAATCACTGAGTTCGTAACAACATTCATAAAATAGAAAAAAAGCAATATTGTTGAATTCAAATCAATAGTATATGCAACTCTCATGTGGTGGTTATTAATACACTCGCATTGATGAAGTTTGTAATCACAAATGAAAGGTTAGACTTGGAATTATGTCAATAAATTTAGAAGCTACCTCAGAACTTTTATTGCTTGTTCTTCAGTTCCCTTTTGGGGTCTTCCATCGTTATTATATTGAAATTTTAATGGAATGTTTATAGTTTTCGTATATCCATGGTGATACCCGAGATAATTTTTTACCTATAGTAACCAATCAAATTACTTAATTTTAAGTCATGTGTCAAATTTCATCTAATCACCTCGGGATTACAGCGATTATTTTTTTCACTTGTCAAAATCTGACATTTTGGTGGTTTTAACCAATAGCAATACATTATTCTAGCCAATCATTCGGTATTATACTGATAATTCTGCTTCCTCATCGATAAAACCTTGTTTACATCAAAACGCCAAAATTTTACTTTGAATTTGTCATTATTGACAACTAAAAGTGCTTCGAAGTTTATTGAAAAATGAACACAAACCGATTGAGTGCCCAAGAGAATATTAAACATTCAGGTAATACAAAATTTTAAATTTATGAAAAAAATAATCTTCCCAAATACAACTCGCTCTTCAAATTTTATCACATAATTTTTTATTTTCATCACTCAAACTTGTTTATTTGAGGCAAAAACATTCAAACAAACCGAATTTAGATAAAATCCCTCGTCCTAACGGTTTTCATATTCTTGCCAAATAAACAAGTTTTCGTGAAAAAGAAAAAATTATCGATAAAATTTGAAGCACTCGTGGTATTACCTTTGATAATACCTACACGTGGTGTTTTCAGTTTCATTAAAACGTCAAAATGACAACTGGATTAAGAATGAAGATTCAGTTAATTTACCAATTGTACTTTTCACAACTTTAGTTTTAAATAAAAGTGAATAATATTTGATTAAAACTAATAAAGTTTGTATTGAAAATTATTAAACGTCAGATTGACCATCAATTTTTTGATATCTACAAAGTAAAAATTATCTTATCGAATACTCCTCGGGTCTTGATAAATACTCAAAATTTTGTCGTAGAGAATCCTTCAAGCGTGTTGCTATTATCAAGCAACACGCTTTCAGCATTCTCTATGACAAAATTATCTCGGTATTATCAGGACCCTAGGGTATTACTACTGATAATACTATTAATCACAATTTTGTAGAATGCAAGAAATTAGTGCTAATGTGCTCAATACAAATATAAACATAATATTCATTTTATTATTTATCGGGTGTAGAAAAAATAGCGTATGCAACTATCATGTAATAATTATAAATACATGATCGTTGCATAATATTCTATAACTGAATAGTCATCATTCCAATATTTGCGTTTATATTTGACACCCTTTTTGTAATAATGTAAAATTTTTACCATTACAAGAAGTATTCTGCTGCTCAGCCAAATATCCCCAGTTATAATTGGTTAATTGGAAAAATTCAGCCATATAAGGTATGTCCGTGAGTGAGTTAGCTTCATCTCCCACTTCTATTAATAGCACTTTCCATTCGGGATTTTCTGTTAATCGATTTGCTAATACTGAACCAGCGGGACCACTACCAACTATGATAAAGTCGAATGTTTCATCCGGTATACTAGGCTTCTCTAAAAATTGTAAACAGCCACTTCAATTCTAATCACATTCTAATCGAACTTCAAAATATTATTGATTGTCTAGTTGCCATATTTTTTCGTTGTGTCAGATAGGGACCAAAAATTATTTTATTACTAGTTAATCTTGACAACGGTAGCTGGAACGCTACCGAAACGTCGAAATAAAAAATAAAAAACATTATTGTGGTTTGATTCCCAAAAAAATAAGAAAAAAAATAATAAGTAATGCCACAAGGAACTTACAGAAGATATGGTATAACATTTTATGAAGTCCAGAAGGTCTTAAATGAATAATATGTGACTTTGAAGAAATTTAAATGTATAAACTATAATGTTGTGATTTTGACATTGTGTGTGTTGCTAGGGAAGGCATCAGCTGTTGCTATTTGCCACATATTCCTTTAGATCTGAAGGAAACCTCGTACATTATTTACAGCCTTATACCCATATACAATTATTCTGTCCGTGTGTATGCGATTATAAACTCCCTCTAAACAGCTGGACCGATTTTAATAAAAAAAATTTGTTAAAGTGAATTCGAGAATGGTTTTGATAAACAATTGGTCCCGGTAGATGTCGCTGCAATCTGGTTAATTTCTCCTAAACGGTTCGTTCTATTTTGATGAAATTGCGCGTGTGTGAGTTACTGGGTGGTTTAGATTCACAATTAGTCTCAGTATATGGCGCTGCAATCGGGTTCCTGCTGAACTAAACAGTTGGAAACGTCTGTCGGGTCCTGTAGTTATTATGTACTATTACTTACCATAATAACTGTTTTCCCTATTTTCTTCATTATTGAGATGATAAGTCAATAAAAAGTTTCCTTTTCTTGATCCTTCAACTAATTTACCATTCATTTGAGTCACCACAATAAGTGTGAGGGTCCACCAAAACAAACTTTGAATCAAGAACATTTCACCTGAAATAAAGTGATGAGTAAATGGAAAAAATTTTAATTTCACTAGGTCCAGTTTTTTTATCTTAAAAATATCTACTGGATACAAAACAAAGGAGCGGGTAAACATACAATGCGGTTCCTCACACCACCTCAAATTTAGTAGCCGCCTCCAAGTAGCCTTTAACCTTCTATTCGATGTGACTGAATCTGAGCTGATTAGCACAGTTGGTAGGGTATTGAGCTTACAACTCAGGGGTCGTAGGTTCGAAACCCGGTTAGGTGCTTGGTTTTTTTTTTTATTTTCTATTTCTTATTTTTTTTATATTTTTATACATAAGTAGTTACACTTTGATCAACCGGGTTTGGGCCTGGGTTTTCTTGTTTTTTTTTAGTTTTATATTTCTGATATTTACATCTTTATTTCAATATTGGGTTAAGTGCTGGGTTTTTTTGTTGTTTTGTTTAGTTTTTTATTTCTTATTTTTTGATATTTCTATACATAGTTACACTTTGATCA
>CAJUYG010004855.1:0-15451 GCA_910591675.1 Galerucella calmariensis | reverse complement strand
AGACGAGAGAATATGCATACAGAGAGAACGTGAGTACTTTGAGCAACACACAGAAAGCTACTGGCTAAAAGAATCGTTTCTTTCGATTTTTTGATCTCCCACCGGACGTGGGGGATTGGCGCTAATTTTTATGAAAGAGAAGGAGCGATACGTTTTTTAGGGTGTAGAAAGAGATAGCTGAGAGAAAAATGCATGTTTGAGCTAATCTATTGTCTTTAGGGTAAGGAAGTTTGAAATTCGTTAGAACTGGGCAAGTCTAAGTTACAATTTGTTGTATGTTTCTAGGTGGGTAAACTGAATTGAAGTGAGATGAGAGATTGTTTTGTTTTCAGTGGAAAGTTTTTATAGGCAATGCGTAAACAAAAGCTGTACTTTTTTTATGAGTTTGCAGTTGGGATGGGAGAACTAAATATTAGGTAAACAGAGTCGGTTTAAGGAACAAAAGGGAAATATTTAAATTAAATTCGAGTGTTGCTTGAACACTTCAGTTTAAAAGGCAGTTTATGGTTTTTAAACAGTTTATTTATATTCAAAATTATATTTGAATCAGTTTTATGATTTTGTTTATTGAATTGAGTTAACTGTATAAACCCTCACTTCGTGGAATCTACTCATCATATGGTTTTAAATGAAACTGTTTCTAAATGACTCCACAATATATTTGAAAAATGTGAATTCAAATATATTGTGGAGTCATTTAGAAACAGTTAGTTTCATTTAAAACCATATTGTTTATTGAAGTGTATATCGATTAACAACAATTCAAATGATTAATCATGAGAAAACCTTGCAATAATATCCAGATAACGTAGGTGATTGATTATTGAAAATTTCTCTTTCTAACCTTGGTAACCAAATTTGACTAGGTACATTCAGCTGGTTGAAATAATACCCTTCTTGGTGTGCGTCATCGATTGTTAATGTCTTTCTAACACGTCATTACGTAGGAAGAAATGGAAAAAAGGCAGGTCTGTGATTAATCCTAACCAAAATATCACAATAATGAAACGTTCAAATGTATTACAAACGTTAACCCTAATATTTACTTACAAAAATTTGATTGGTTGATGTTTAGATTACGCTCAAGCTCAACCTATCAATCGAGAGTTTAAAATACTATGGAGGCGTTACTTTCGTAGCGGCAATAAGTCTTACGTCTTTTTCTACTGTCACACTGACAGTTCTTGACAGGTCTGTACTTTGTTGTTTACGGTCAATTATTATTTATGAAAAGTAAATATTAATCTTATTCATTCTTTTTTTAATTTCTTGGGAAATTAAACCACAATATTTTTAAATTCTTTATTTCAACGTTTCGGTAGCGTTCCAGATATGATATGATATGAGTTTCATTTCAGTTTGATACCTGTTCGAATGAAAATTTTTTACTTAAAATTGATATCCTTTTCACGATAAATTTCAAATCCAGGTATACCAGTTTTGCATCAACAAAAAATTCATCAACTGGAAAAATATGAAACGAGTGTTTACCGCAAACCAACACACACTAATAGATATTTGAATTTTGACTCTAATCATTCTATAAGCGTTAAAAAAGGGATAGTAAAACCTTTATACGATAGGGCCAGAATCATTTGTTCTAGTGATGATCAATTTACAAAGGAGAAAATTTTTTAAAAAGATGTTTTAAATAACAATAATTACCCTGCAGAATTTGTAAATAAGGAGATTAAGCATATAGAGAGGGGCTCATTGTTAATACCCCATAACAATAATATTAATAATTCAGCTAACAAAATTTTTAGAAACTTGACAATACCGTATGTTGAGGGTTTATCAGAAAGAATTAAAAAAATTGGTAACCAATTCAATATTAGAACTAGTTTTAAATCGAATAATACATTGAGATCAATACTAACAAAAACGAAACCAAAGAATGAAGAACAATGTTCAAAAAACTGCATATATATCAAATATCATGTGAATGCGACAAATTTTATTTAGATGAAACATCTAGACCATTGAAAGTACGAATAAACGAACACAAAAAATATATCAAAGATAGGGAATTCTTTAAGTCAGCTATTTGCAAACATGCTTGGGAAGAGGGTCATCAAATTCAATGGGATTCATCAAAAATAATATTAAAAGAACCCAATAATAAAAGACGGAAAATCTAAGAAAGTGCTTTAATACAACTAAATGCAGATAAATGTGTAGCTAGTATTTCAGCCGAATGTAGTCAAATTTGGTTACCAATGTTAGAAAGAGAAATTTCCAATAATCAATTACCTGCGTTATCAGGATAGCATCATAAGTTTTTATCCAGGTTTTCTTATGATTTATAATTTGAATAGTTGTCGATACACATTTCAATACACAAAATCACAAAACTGAGTATACATATTTCAAAAACTTGAATATTCATACACAAAAAAAACTATCAAGAAACGCGTTTTATTAACAACATTTCCAATATAAGCGGAAAAAATGCGCTATCCCAATAAAAACCGTTCCTGGAACGTGCACTTCACTGGATCCATTTCTAGTAGACTATCATATCGTTGGAGTGTCATAAAATGAAATATTTCATTTCACATTTTGCCACAGATATGATCTACTATGAATGGACCTTAATAAAAATTTGATAACAAAATTTAGCAGTCTTAAACTTCAAAATAATTTTTGATTGTCTAGTTGTCAAATTTTTTCTGTTGTGTCAGTTAGGGATAAAAACTAATTTCTACTTATTTTTTCTTGACAACGGTAGCTGGAACGCTACCGAAACGTTGAAATAAATAATTTAAAAATATTGTGGTTTAATTTCCCAAGAAATTAAAAAAAGAATGAATAATATACCACAAGGAACATACAGAAGATATTAATCTTATTGTTTTATTTATATGAATAATACAAAAATATGCATGAATACACGGAAAAACATCAGTATTTTGAAAGTTCTCAAGTATTTTCAGTTAGAAAAAGAAGCTGGTAATTATTATTTGCATAGCCTTTTCGAATTTGGATAAATACAATCCCGATGATCTTATTTATCAAATTTAAGATTAGCTATATGTCAAAATAGCAAATAAAATAAACGACATGCCGAAAACCCGGATATACGTCACAATCGATGACGCACACCAAGAAGGGTATTATTTTAACTAAAATTTATCCGCATTTAGTTGTATTGACGCACTTTGATTTTCGTCTTTTATTATTGGGCTATTCCAATATTATATGCTCCGAATCCCATTGACTATGATGCCCCTCTTCCCAAGCATGCTTGCAAATACCTGACTTGAAGAACTCTCTACCTTTAATACATTTTTTGTATTCATTTATTAGATTTTCAATGTTCTAGATGTTTCACCTAGATAAAATTTGTCGCATACACATGATATCTGATATAAATGTGCAGTTTTTGGTTCAGTTTTTGTTAGTAAAGCTAATTCAAATATTAAATTCATTATCAATTTGGGCTTCAAAATATTCCATGTAAATATTTTGACCTGATAGATTTTTTTAAACATAATGGATTTTTGAGACACGAATCTGTTTGTCCTGCGAGGGGCCCAATCATTTTAAATATATAATTTGATAGTTTCTTGCACGGGGAATTGATAGTATCACAAATTGGTGTTAATGGTATGTTTTCCTTATGAATTTTTCGTAGACCATAAAAATGTGGTGGTTTACAGTATTTAGGTGTTAATTCACGGCTAAAAAATTAGTTTCTAAATTTGAAATATGTCTTGTAAATTTTGTTTTCAATTGATTTGGTAGGATCTTTTCGCAGCTCAATTATTCTTGATAGCGGTAGCCGGAACGCTACCAAAACGTAAAATTAAAAATATAAAAAGGATTGTGGTTTAGTTTCTCAAAAAACAAACAAAAAGTACAATGAATATACCACGTGAAACACACAGAAGATGGTTACTTATCGTACACCTGAATTTCAACTTATTGGAAAAAACATGCATTTGATTATTGAAATATCTATTATACATCACCAAACATACCTACTCATTTATTTGTAGTGCAGGTTGATATTCTCTGGAGAATAACAGGATACTCTGCCAAAAGTTTATGTCTGTTCATAACAAGAGTTTCACGTGAAAAATGAACGCCAATATTTAATACGAACCTGTCATGTTCGCTTTCTAGTTGGTCGAGTTTTAGTTTGTTTTCACGAATTTTTCCATTTTTCAACTACCGATGCTGATACCAAGGTGATTAACCTAAACTTTTTTCCATATCGGGATTCAACATTCATTTCTAATCATAATTTTCTATTGATGAATTAACTCCAATGTTAAAATGTCATACCTGGAAATGTTATTGTCACTTTGACATCGATAAAAAAAGTTACACAATGACAATGAGTCGCAAGTTTGGTTACTTATAATTTCACAGCAATTAAGTGTTGGCAAGACTGCAAAAACTGTCAATTAGTCTGTCAGATTTTTGAATTTTAAACATATTGTACTTTCAAAGAATCGAATTTTATTGTATTAATAAAGATAATTATTGTTGTTGTTCATCCATATATTCTGTCGTTAATTTATTTCGCCAAAAAACACTCGAGCTTTTCTTTTATCAGATAAATTTATCTTTAACTCGAAGTTTTGCCAATCACTAAATTTGCTCGAAAAACTGACATTAGATGAAATCGCTCCACCTTCGGTGTCGCGAATTCTGTTTAAAATGACCCTAATTTAACTTTGTTACCTTTATCGTTAACTCAAATAAGTTTACGATATACGAAGGGAATTACAAATATATTCATAAATGATAAAATTGGTTATACAAATCAACCGAATTTTATGTTGACATATAAATCAACGTTGTAACATAGACACTCTATTCTACAAACTCAAACATATGTATAGAACAGAATCTTAACCCGTGTTTAGTTTTATATTATTTAATCCAGTATGCGGAGTCCAAATTACAAATTTTACAAAGTAAAATGAAGAGGGATATTTTAAGAGTAAATATATACACTGGTATTAATGATATGCTAGACCTTAAGGATTTATGAGTGTCAATCAGCGAATTATTTTTAAAATAGTTCATAGTATGTCACCAAATTATACGTCCAAAAACAGTAGTTTTTCCACTACTAGCTATGAAGCTATTGCGTCTTCTAGCCAACTGAGAAGTTGAATTTCTCTATTAGTGGTTTATTACTTTTTTCTATTATTAACCTAGGTCAATAATGGACTAATTCAGGTAAAGTAGTTCTGCAAAAACTTGTGCAACATAATTTTGTATACCCAGAAGATTGTCTTCAGCATATTTGCTGCTTGAATTAACTTAGCAAGATGAAATTATTTGAATGAAACTGCCATTAGTTTAAAATTCGCGCTTAACCAAAAATGACTGATTACATAGGGAGTGCGTTCATAATATATGGGTAAAAAGAGGAGCGAAAACATTGACAGTGACAGTATACGTGTCAGTCAGGCGGCGGGGTGAACTCCTAGGGAGAAATCAGCTTGAACGATTAGGTTGTTCATTTTACGGTGATCGCAGAAAAACATGGATCAAGGAATGTTTTCACCTTTGACATTATTACCAGTGGAAATATTCTGTTGATAGAAACTGGTAGTTAACCTCAACTAACAGAATACCGATTACCGGTACCTTAACCTCTATGAAAGAGAACAGGTGTACATATTATACTTATATCAGGATAATAGTCTCCTCGATCGCGAGCTGGGAACTAGAAGTGCACTCTCTGCAATTCTTGTGGTGCGATTGTGAACGCTGTGGTGTAGAGAGTGAGGTCTATATTGAAAGTTTTATGAATGCTCACCCTGTACACAAGTATAACTCTTACACTCAAAACCTCAAAACTAGAAATGTTATTAACAGTTGAAAAGAGATGTAGTGAATAGTAGTGATATATATTATTGAAGAAAACAACTGTGTGAAGACTGTGCCAATCTGTGGAGAAATAGTGTGAACACTATTTTTGTTGTATGTTGCTGAAGCAGAATTCACTGTGAGTTCAAAAAACTGGTATTATTAGAGATTAATCAAGTTTATCAAATCTTTCCGAGGTTAACGATCAAAGGATTTAATTTAACAGTAGCAATAGGCAACTCATTTATATTTAAGGTATCCGCATAGCCGTAGGAAATATTTATAAACCTCAAGTTCTTAATTAAGATTACGAGTGCTGGCTTGATTTCCAGTGGAATTAACTAATTTTCGTGATTATTCATTCACTAGTTAATCTACACTTACATATAAAATTAAAGTGTCGGACGTTTATCTCCGAAACTACTTGGCCAATTTTGATGAAAGTTGGTATGCACATAGAATACATAATTGACCAGGGGTGGGCATACATAGGGCCAAAGATGACGCGATCGGGTTTATTATATTCCATGAAAAACCACACAAAGATACACGCTCATATTTTTCAATTCAATTACTTAAATAGTTTCCATTGGAACACAAAAACGTGTAAGAGCGAATAAAGGTGTTAGTCACATTTGAAAGAATTAGATATATGTGGGAATGTAAAAAACCAAGCTTGGATGATGCCTTTCCATATAAAGATTTTGGAAACCAAGTTCAATTTATCTTTTGGATGACCAAAATGCGATACAAGTATTGTATGCGATGCTGGAGAGAATTTAGATAATGGAGAACACTGGGAATTTGCTTACGGGTTGAAAAAGTTTGATAGGCAAGTACCATCCGTTGGCAAAAATGTATGTTACATAACGATATATATTAAACAAACCATACCGTTGCCTAATTTACGAGACCATCTTGGATTTATTGATCCCGTACTATCAAGAAGTTTTAGATCAAAATGCAGGCAATACCAAGACAAAGAGAATCCCAATTATTATTACTTTTATATACTCTCAAGTTTATGTTTAATATTTTTTAAATGAATAATTTTTATTGTTTTGTGAAAGTATATGTATAATCCCTTTTTCTGCCAAAAAGCATATACAATTTCTAGTTAATTTCTCAAGACAGGAATGTTTCTTTGTACCTAATCAAAGTATTTCACAAATAATAACCCAAAATGATTTAATATAATAATGTTTAATCTATTTCATTCGAAACCATGATAGAAAAGTTCCAGATGGAAACGCGTTTTGTTAATTTAATCAGAACTATAAAAATGTGACATGACACGTTTTCCCACTTATGTCTTCAATTATTTTCATGTAGTTTTTCATTGCGGAATACAATTTAATGCGCTAATGATAAATAAAATCAATTTCCAAAAAATATATAAGCGTTGAGCTGCGTAAATTTCTAATCGGCTGGAAATTTCCCAAACTCTAACATTACGTTTGTGATTAGTTGTGAATCGATAGGCAATTTTCCTTTTCCGAACAGGTGGAAAATTTTGATAGTAGAGAGCATGACGCTTGATATTTAATCATTAATATCTACTCCTACTCATCTGATTGAATAACTCGAAATTGAATAGTGGTTTGGTATTTCATTGTTTTTTTCACAATAAAGGAAAAGTATTCAAAACCAAATACCAGAAATATGTCACTACTCTTGTCACTTTCAACACCATCACTTTGCACATCTCACTAAAAAGTTTATACCGGTCAGCGAATTATTCTTATAGTTGGCAGCTGATAAGAAGCTTCAAATTTCTTATTTCTTTCTTCGAACAAATCAGCAACTGCCTATAGTATGTACAAAAAGTACGAGGAGTAATAAACCCTAATTAAGTATGCAAAACCTTCACAGGGAGCACCATGAAATTTTTGATAAATCTCTTACTTTAAATTACATTTCTTCCGTAAATCTAAAAACCAGGTAGATCGACCCCGTATTTGTTTCAGTTGTAGCAAAGTTTAGGGTTTCTTCATTGTTAAAGGATTAGCAGATAAGCAATAACGCAATGCAGTGGTGTGTATTTTGGGAAAAAATACGTTTTAAATTATAATATAATGGAAAATGAAAAGAAATAATTATTGGAGTACATTTATTACTTACATTTTATTCTATATCCGACTCGGAAGAGGAAGAATCGTTGTTGACATTGATAATAATAGGGTCACAAATATTGTCAATTTTCCACCTATTTGCCTCTACTTTGATAACATGCTCGATACATTTTGTCCAGTTTTCCTTACTAACATGACCGATAATGTTTCTAAGAAAACTGGGTTGTTTGGAAAATCCCTCTCAATAATCGAATAATCTGTAAATAGGTGTAATCGTATTAAGCCGATTACAGTAGGCCACTTGCCATTTAAAATTTCTGAGAAAAATTCCCCAAACACTACATATAGGAGTAATACAAATAAAAAATATTCATTTTGCTTCTTTGAATTCAATAAAAATTGTAACGATATCTTGCTATCTTGACTTTAATTAATTTTTTTTAATATATATTTCATTGTAATTCATTTGTGACAATATTCAAAGTTTGAATGAATCTTCTTACAAAGAGAACAAATATATATAAAATAATTATTGTTACAGATTGGTTTGTTTTCTATTATGAATAAACTGTGTTGCCTTTATTTATCAAACTTACTGAAATTTATGTACCTCTATCACTTTTTTTATTAAAATTAGTACATCCCGTTACCTCTGACCTAAATCGTATATTCTTTAGCATAGCTGCAACTCATTCGTTCAATACAAAATGTACCTTACGGTATACCCTCTTAAAATATATTTTGGTACGTTTATGAAATCTACTTAAATGAATGATTTATTACTCCTTGTCCTTTCTATATAGACTATAACTGTTTCTACGAGCTTTTTTTGCACATGCTCCTGACGGTTTCTGTTTGTTTCTGACTCCTAAATTATATTTAAGAAATTATTAACAAATACATGCCACTAATGGTTTTAACAGATAACAAAATCTAAACTCTGTTCGGCATACATGAGAAAGTAAATTGTCTTTGTAACTTTTTTCGATATTTAACTCTCGTTCATGAACCCTTAGTATCAGTTTTATATGTATATCATGTTGCTTTCGGATAATATGTAGTACCCATAATAATTACAAACCAGTACACGGCATCCATAAGTTAAAATTTTTAATATCCACTCTAGCATCGATTATCCAATTTGGGCTGTGAGGAAAAGCCTTATTCTACTTGTTTTCCACAGAAAACTGAATGGTCGAAATGACTTTCATTCAAAATAATGAAGCCCACATTTGTCGATCTATGTTGTTTAGCATAAAAGTGGAGATGTTTGTTCAGCTATGTAAAATTGCAACAATTAGTATAATTACCTTGAAAAAACAACTTTCAAATGCGGATGTTCGCACAAATACAACCAAATCACCGAACATATTGGATTTTAAATAACGCGATGGAAACAGTAATGACAGATATGTAAAATGAAGTTTATTACTTCACCAATTTGTTGGGAAAAATTTGTTCAGCTGTGAAAATATATGCATTAATGTAGTGATTAATGAAATTAAATTAGAGTAACTACATTGTCATTAAAAACATAAAATTCTAAATGGTAGTTGGTCCGATGAAAGCTGGAATTTCATGCAAAACAAAAAGCATTAAAAAATATTTTCACCGCATTTTTAAATAAAAAAAAACGAACCACCTACTCAGTTTTTTTGTTTTGCTTTCAGGATGTCTAGGAACTAAACGTCAAAAAGTCGGGAGCGGCTGGATAAGGTGAAATAATCTTAGACGTTCTAATGAATCTTTGTAACACAAGTTCTTTGTTTCGAAATTATAGGAATCTATAAGTATAGAAATCAAAACTAATGTTTATACATAACTCATGGAACATACATTGATACACTATGAAATTTTGGTGATCTACGTACGTACGTACGTGTTCTGTGTTTTTTTGGTTTGAATGAATCTAGATCACGCTCATAAATCCGGACACCAACGACCTCAAAAGCGCACCGAAAGCGATTGGACACAAAAACTACAAAAGTGCATCGAAAGAAAGACAAAGGAACTTTTTAGTGCAAAATTAAATCACGACAGTATTTTGTCTCGGGTGCTTTTCAGTATCTGATACAATTTCACTACTTTCAAAAATTCCATAATAAAGCTATTTCTATGTGAATTTTTTTCCCATTTCCTTTCCATCCTGGATGATGGATGCATGTTTCCTGTAGCATTACCCTGCATCTTAATTTCCGCAATGATCGGAACTGGAATACATCGTGGAAATTAACCAAATGGCTATTCCATGGGTGCACAGCCACAGCTGTCCCTACCGCGACCTTAAAATTCATTTGCAAATCAGACACTAATCCTACAACAGAGTAGATGATATTTTTTTTGCAAATCTAATGAAGGATAAAAAATATTTAAAAGTCATATCATGCTCGAACAATGTATATTATATACTTATGTATATTTTATGAATATCTTTTGTGCCTTTTATCTCTACTTAGTTCCTGAGGGAAGTATCAGAGACTAGTAGCTCCTTGAATCCTATTTCCTGGAGGAATTTTAGAATATCCGAATATCAACTTTGGTAAATGTCTCTTATTCATCCAGTAATCTTCTAGTTGCAGTGCCCTAGGATCTCAAATTCGCAAGTATGTGGATGAAGGTCCCTTCTTCCATGCCACAAAATCTTCCTCCACTATTTTGAGCTTATTCAGGTGCCAATTGAGGCGACAATGTCCCGTTAGGATCCCTGTTAACACTATTAGTTTTGTATGTATGTACTTTCAGTTATGCATTCATTTGATCAGGTTGTAGTCACACTGATGAATATTTGATTGTCTAAGCCTCACTAGATCTTTTCAATGGTCAGTTGTTTTCTAGTTCATCTGCTATTTAATTTCCTTCTATTCCATTGTGTCCTGGAATGCACGGAAAAGTGACTATATTGTTCTCGCCTAGTTCATTGAGTTTGCCTAGGCATTCCCACACCATTTTGGAACTGATTACACAAGAGCTCAGTGCTTAAATGGCTGCTTGACTATCCGATAGTATGATAATCCTATGCCTTATGTATCTTTTATCAATATTGGGCTGGGCACACTTTCTTATGGCGTGAATATCCGCTTGAAAGATACTTGGGTCTTCCCCAAGCTTTCAGAGTGTTTGGTTCCTGGCCCGTATGCACTCCTATCCCAGCTCTTTCTATTGCTATTGAGCCGTCTGTGTACTATTGAATGGCATTCTTTCCAAGTCTGGTAGTGGTTTTGAATCCCATTGCTTGTTGTTGCTTAACTCCGTTACGAATTTCTTTGAAAAGTTATACTTTTTCATGATACCATCTTGTGGCATGTCCCAAGTTATCTGGTGGTTTTTTTTTAATAATTCCCTCTCCACTTAGTTTGTATCTTGTTCTTTCTGCAACACTTTCCACCACCATATGTAGTTAGAGCCCTGTAACTCCAAAGCGAAGGCTCTCACTACCAAGATTTATTTCGTCTTCTAACATTATCTTTACCTCATTTATTGGATGCTCTAGGTCTACGTCTATTTTCTCTCCGGACGTTTGAATAATCTCATAAATCCAAATACGCATATATAACTCATAATATCATCGAAATGTTCTTAGTATTGAAACTCTAAATGAAATAGAAATCACATTCATTTAAATACGTATCTAGTACAGTGTTGACATCATGTGGTGGAACTTCATGAAAATGTGCGAAATATGCTGTTATTCAATATAATTGG
This sequence comes from Galerucella calmariensis, assembly GCA_910591675.1. Classification (NCBI taxonomy): domain Eukaryota; kingdom Metazoa; phylum Arthropoda; class Insecta; order Coleoptera; family Chrysomelidae; genus Galerucella; species Galerucella calmariensis. The sequence goes on along the minus strand of CAJUYG010004855.1, from coordinate 3,845 downwards.
GTAGATAATTGATAAAAGCTTTTGTTTGTTCTGATCGATTTAATCAGCTTCACATTTTTGGTAATAATAGGTAGATCGGATTAATAAATTGTTGAATGAAATATGGAAAATTATGTTGACGTTCGAACTGTATTGTATTAATTAATAGTAGGTACCTAGAAATAACATAGCAGTGGTAGATTGAGTTAATTATTGATTTATAGTCCTAGAACAAACTGTTATTTTAAAATTTGAGTTTTTCAACCACGGAAAGGATTTTTTTTGAAAAAAAAAACCGTTGGAGTTATCTAAAAACGTTTCAACCAAAAGTTGTAAAACTTCAAATTTAACACCAAAATAATCATTTTTCCACAAATGAATTTGGGGTAGCTTAAAGTTGAAGGAAGTCAACTGTTTAACGCAACCAAATTTTATAGTTTTTTCTCTTATTTTTTTTTTGGGAACCAAACCACAATAATGTTTTTATATTGTTTATTTCGATGTTTCGGTAGCGCTCCAGCTACCGTTGTCAAGATCAATTGGTAACTGAATAATTTTTGAATTTTTGGTCCCTATCTGATACAACAACAAAAATTTGACGTTAGAATGTCATGAAATAATAGTATATTGTTTTATTAGGAGTAAAAGTATAACTTTTTGTGGCGAGTCTGAATGTTTGATGGCCGAACGTTAGTGAGGCCGACAATTTCAGACGAGCCACAAAAAGTGCTTTTGCTCCGAATGAAACATGCTATTTTTTCCGCAAACGCATCCAGACTATAGAACTAATTGATATTTAAATACAAATTCAAAACGATTGCAACGAAGTTGATAAATTCAGAGAATAATAATTATAAAACTGCGCACTACATTTCCGTGGTTACTGGTTTTGTGATTGCCAAGTCAAAAACAAATTTGACAGTTCAATAATATTTTATAATGTCAGAAATATTGTGTGATTTAAAGCAACAATTGGACTGTGCATTTTTGGTAAGTACTTGAGCATCAAAATTTCGTTTGTTGTAGTAAAGTGTACTGAAATTTTTTTTTAGATTATATTATTTCGGATTCAGAACCTACTGTACACCGCCCGACGTTGTTGACATTGTTAAGGCAGCTACGAATGATTTAATTCCAACTAAGTCAAGTAGAGTTTATAATCATGCTTACGAAAGATATCTTACCTGGTGCAATGATAAAAACATTTAAAAGTTCAACTAATAATTATTTTCCCTGTTAAGAATTCTACTTTTTTGTACGGCCGTCAGCGTACAAAAAAGTACTTTTTTGTCCGCTCCCGGCCGTACAAAAAAGTGACGTCTGTGAAATCATACTTCAACATCATGAATTGACGTTAATAATGTCTACTTTTTTTGACGTTTGCGGAAATAGTTATTTGTGTACCAAGGCCGTAATGTTGATCTTTTTTGGCCGAATCTGAAATTTGCGGCCGAGGCGTAGCCGAGGCCAAGCAAATTTCAGGTGAGGCCAAAAATATCATACGGCCGAGGTGCACACAAAATTTTTTAAGCGAGTGTCTCATCAAATAGGTAACAACTTTTTTTTACAATTTTGTTTCTAAACAGAGACGAAACTGGAAGATTAGATTCAAATTTTTATTAACCAAATGAAAAGTGTATTATTAAGTAACAAAGATGTGTACAGAATTACTTACAGTAAGTATGATAAACAGAAGTTGGGTCATAACGAAGTTAATAAATTAGGGCATTATTTGCTATTAATTGTTATGTTAAATGTACATTTACTACATTTTGAAAATGTAATACCACTTTCAGCTGGATTGTCACTATCACTGTCACTCATTTTTCTTTTTAACTGTTTTTTATCACAGTATACACCGTAAATGTGGTTTTTATTATTTGTTAGTTATTTATTTTACATTTCATTTCACTGACAGAAACGGAAAGCTTGTAAATAAACAGCCTGGCAACGGAACCTTTCCTTTTGTTTTATGGGTAAATAATTCAAACATGCAAATTAAGTGTGTCTAGTAGGCCGCCTTCATAATTTGACAATCTTAATATCGGACGTGGAAATAACTCAAATAAGCAAATTAAATGTTTCTAGTAGGTTGCCCTCATAATGACTTTGTTTGCAAAAGCGGCCGTAAAGTAAAAAAGCGGCCGTAAAGTAAAAAAGCGGCCGTAAAGTAAAAAAGCGGCCAAAAAAGATACACTTTAGGGACGTTAATAGATCCGTAAAACTTCATTTTTTGTGACACTCGCTTAAAAAATAGTTTATTTCACACTTCACAGAGATATGTAACTCAGAAGAAGAAGAGATATGATCATGATATGATCTACTGTGAATGGACCTTAATGAAATTTGACAACAAAGTTTTACAGTCTTGAACTTCAAAATATCATTGATTGTCTAGTTGTCAAATTTTTTTTAGTAGCTGGAACGCTACCGAAACATCGGAATAAAAAATATGAAAACATTATTGTGGTTTGATTCCCAAAAAAAAGATAAAAAAGAATAAGTAATGCCACAAATACTATATACAGAAGGAATAAATTTTGTAGTTTTCGAGATATTGGGCTGTCAAAACGTCGTGGGACTGTATCTCCAATTATTCCCACACGTTTTTCTGCCGCACTACGTACGTTTGAATGGAAAAATAACAATACTCCTGATGTCAAAAGTTTATAGAAACAAATATTGTAACTCCCGAACTCTACGGCCAGTAAGCCAGTCGGAAATAGCAAATAGTCATGGGATACATTTGGAAAATTTGGCATATATTCACACATTATGCAATAAATCAGTCAATTTCATCATTTCACAATGTTTTAGAAAAACAACAAGGGTATAAACTGCCATTTGTAGGGGAAGTAACTCGATATATGGGTTGAAAATGTCTTAATATCTCAAGTTAATACTCAACTATAGATGGTGTAATACAACTGCGTTACAAACCAAATCTATAATTCTCCTATAAATCGCCTCCAGAATCATGTGGGGTGGATATTTTCCATTAAAATGTTCTATACAAGAGCCACTGTATATTATTCTAAGTATAAGGATAACATGATTGCGTATTCTTTTCAATAAGATTTCTCTACGTTATATGTATTGTAATGTAAAATAGAATGAAAGTATGGTGGGGAAGGACAAAAGTGTGAATATATTCACTGGAATCCAAAGACTACCGGGGAAATGAACGGTACGAGGTCGACATCAACGGAGCATCAGTGCCCCTAATCCTTTGAATCTTTTTGTGAGGGTGGACTAACAAAGTTCAAGAAGAACACACTGATTCGACGATATTAGATGAACCCATATTTAACACGAGTTTGGATAGCTTGACACTTGCTCAGTGACTATCACCATCCTATCAAGGGAACAGGTGATGCACCCTTGTAGTCCCGGATCTCCTGGTTCACCAATGGTTCCAAAACAAAACTAATAGCTGGCAATCCTGTTTTTTGCTACTTTGTCTTAATTATTTTCTTCCAATGTCATATATTTCATTAAAAAAACATATGAGTGCAATTCAATTGAAATTATTGATTATATATTCACAGAAATAAAAAAAAACATTCAAATTTATACCTTCAGCTGCACCACTGAGTAGGAGGGAACTTTCCGGTAGCAAACTCATTGACATTCACCACCAACTTTACGTATAACAATAAAAATCTACTACTGTCAAAATCGATTTACTTCAACTAGAAAATTCTACTGGGTAGTTCTCTTTTGGATTTAAACTTTAATATTGCCGGAAGAAAATGAATGTGACTAGACTATTTCAGTCGTTTAAAGGGTCACGGTCCATAATTTTATCAACGTATATTCAGGGATTTCAGGGACGTTCTTGGGAACATTTTTTTGAAAACTAGAAA
>CAJUYG010004854.1:0-15452 GCA_910591675.1 Galerucella calmariensis | reverse complement strand
CTGTAAGCACTAAAAAATAACCTAGGGAAAATACAATAATAACTTACCAACCAGACAATAGAAAATTGTTCACCAAAATTAAAAATAAAATATCAATGACTGTTGCCTTCTATGTGGCAGTTAGAGGAAAGAACGAGTCCACTCGAAAATTGAAATTTCGAACATCTACAGACATAAATGGAAGGGGAATTTGATAAAAATTATTGTTTTATTTCGGAGTGGCTAATGCGACAAAGAAACGGCATGATTAGAAATTTAGTAGAAATTTAGGAGGATGTGACTAATGAGCTAAAAAAATTCACTAAATGAAATAGTTTTTTAGAAGAAAAACGTAACAGCTGAACAGCATGTTACAACCTATAATCCGCTTCATTTGTTAAATTATCAACCTGTTTACTGAAAAGACCCCTAAAAGACAATATTGCTTTCACCGCTTTTGAAACATTGCTTATGATTGTGCTTATAAACCTCTCTCTCGCTTATGTCCTGCCCGCTCCGTCTCTAATAAACGCATGGTGATTGTGTAAATAGTAGATAGTTTTTTTTTTTTTTTTTTTTTTATACCTCCCATTTTATTTACAATCTGTAAATTAGAATTACAATAAGTAAATAGTTTGTCACTAAACATATTGACATGCAGAGCAATAGTCCTATGACCATACTCATTATTAAATATTTTATACAGGATATAAAATTATTTGTCACTAGGGAATTTGCACGTTAATTTAAATATAAATTTAAAATCTTCTTGGTAAGTCACTAACGATATAACGTTTTAACCTTCGTCTTGCTGGTATTCCCGTGAGAGTCTTTGCTAATTTGTTGGGATGTTGCTGTAGCCTCTGTTGGTATATTTGGGCAAAGTTTGAAATTTCTTCTTTCACAGTAGGTATTTGAAGGTCATTTCGTATGTAATTGTTAGGAACATACCAGGGTGCATTGGTCATAACTCGAAGGACTTTGGATTGAAACCTTTCCAGGATTTCGAGGATAGAGTTGGAAGAAGTTCCCCATAGTTGTATTCCATAGGTCCAGATGGGTTTAAGAATTGTTTTATAAATAAGTATTTTATTTTGTAGGGAAAGTTGTGATTTTCGACCTATGAGCCAATATAAGCTACGAAGTTTCAGGCCAAGTTGTTTTCTCTTCGTGAAAATATGCTTTTTCCAGGTCAGTTTTCTGTCTATATGCATACCTAAATATTTCACATCTTGCTGCTGGTCAAGCTGTTGGCTGTTCAGAGTCACTGGTGGGCAATTTCCTCTTCGGTTCGTAAAAGTGATATGCACCGATTTCGTTGCATTTGCTTGTATTCGCCATTTTTTCAGCCAGGTTTGTATACTGTTCAGATTCATCTGCAATTTTTGTGATGCCTGGTTGGGGTCTTCATGTGCTGATAGTATAGCGGTGTCATCAGCATATGTGGCTGTTACAACTCCATTAGTGGTGGGTAGATCAGCTGTGTACAAGAGATACAACACTGGTCCGAGAACACTACCCTGAGGGACTCCAGATTTGACAGGAAATAGTGTCGTATACGCGTTTTGGTATTTGACGAGGAAATGACGGTGTTCTAGGTATGATTTTAAGGTAAGGAAATAGCTAAGGGGAAGGATTTTTTTTAACTTGTAGAGGAGGCCGATGTGCCAAATTTTATCGAAGGCCTGAGAAATGTCTAAAAAAGCTGCAGAACAGTATTTCTTGTCTTCTAGTGTTTGGGTTATATTTCTACAGACTCGATGAATTTGTTCAGTGGTTGCATGTTTAGGTCTAAAACCAAATTGGTGAGCTGGTATGATTTTACAGGCTGTTAGGACTGGCTCAATTCTTGAGAGTATTAATTTTTCCAGAACTTTGGACATTACTGGCAGTAAGCTGATAGGTCTGTATGATTTTACTTCTTCTGCTGGTTTTCCAGGTTTCAGTATTAAAATTATTTGGGCTACTTTCCACATCATGGGGAAGTAACCTGTTCTTAGAATTGCGTTGTATATTTGTGTTAGGTATACTATACCTTTTCTTGGTAATTCTTGAATTACTTTTCCCGTAATTAGATCAAAGCCTGCAGCTTTTCTAGGGTTTAAATTTGTTTTAATTAACCTGTTGACTTGTGTGACCGTGAATTTTTCTACTGGTAATTCTAATTGATATGGGGATTCTAAATCATGTAGTAGCTCTCTTTCGATGTCATTATTGTTATCTGGTGGATTCGGTTGGAAAACCTTTTCGAGGTGACAACCGAACGTTTCCGCTTTTTCTTTGTCGCTCTTTGCCCATTGGTCATTCCCCTTGCGTATAGGTGGATTAAGCAGTTGTGGACGATTCATTTTTTGGGTGGCCTTCCAAAGCGCATATTCGGTAGCTTCAGTTGCTGTGAGATATTTCAGATACTTTTGAATACTGTCATTTTTGTCATTATTTAGAAGAACTTTAAGTTGACGAGTTATTTGATTAAGTCTTGTTTTGTCTTGAGGGCACCTAGTAGACTGCCATATTTTTCTGAGCCTTCGTTTTTTAACTATTGTCTGTTTTATTATAGTTGGCAACTCCTGGCAAAAATAAGTAGTTGTGTTTGAAGGTGTACTGCTCCATACTGCTTCTTGAATGATTTTGTTGAAGTTTTGTAATGCATTTTCTATATCCATGCTTGACTTCAATGGTATGTTCAAATTTACTTCTTCTTCTATTATTTCACGAAAAATATCCCAATTTGTGTTCTTGTTGCCAAGTTTTGGAGGTGTTTCTCTTGTTAAAAATGTTGTACTTATCTCAATTAGTACGGGCGAATGGTCAGAAGACAAGTCAAAACACGATTCTGCTTTTTGCGATTCTTTGGGGATACCTTTGGTTATACAAAAATCAACTAGGTCTGGGATTTTATTTCTGTCTGTTGGCCAGTACGTAGGTTCGCCAGTAGACAGGTGTTTGTAGTTATTATCACTTATGGCCATCAGGAGTTGCCTGCCTTTTGGATTAATTAGCCTCGAACCCCAATAAGTATGCTTGGCGTTGTAGTCCCCTCCTGCAAGAAATCTATTGCCAAGTTGTTTAAAGTATTGCTCAAATTGTTCTTTTTTAACAGCATGTTTTGGTGGGAAGTAGACGGCGGATATCGTTAATGGACCATGCCAGTCTTCTATTATTATGTTTGTTGCTTGTTAATAGTCTTTTTTTAAACTTATTGTTTTATGATGTTTTATTTTGGATTTAATTATTACAGCACTTCCTCCATGCGCTGTACCGTCTGGATGTTTAGTGTCATATACTAGGTAATTTGGAATTTTAAGGTAACTTTTGTTAGTAAAGTGGGTTTCTGACACCAACATGATATCGATGTCATGATTATAAATAAAAGTTTTGATTTCTTGTGAGTGTTGGGAGAGCCCATTGGCATTCCATATTGCTATTTTTAATAACTTGGTCATTATTTTAGTTTGCTGATCACGGTTGTCAATAGATTTAGCATTGTGCTCATTTGCTCCATGATGCCTTTCATCATGTGTTTGAGTTCGGCCATATCATTTGTCACTGGAAGGTATTGTTGTACTGGTTGAGTGTTATTTCCAGCGGATTCTTGTTGTTGCGGTCCCTTACAGATTTGTACATAACTTGTTCCTGGCTGAGCAGTTTGTTCTGTTCTTTGAATCGTGTTCGGCACTGGTTTTGGTCTTAACGGAGGGTATTTTTTCTTTTGTAATTCTTTATAGATTGAACAACCTTTATAATTTGCCGGATGATTCCCCTCGCATAATATACATTTAACATTCGCAGATTTTTCTTTTCTTGTACAATCAGCAGTTGCGTGATCTCCAGTACATTTTACGCATCTTGGTCTGTGTTGGCAATATTTTTTTGTGTGACCATACCGTTGGCATCTTGCGCATTGTGGAATGTCTCTCTTATGTCGCGGTGGTTCAAATTTGACTTTGTAGAATAATAAGTTAGTAGATAGTTGACTTAAATTTCTGTGCTTCTGGATACCAGGGTACTGTCTTCTTTTGCGTAGAATATAGTTTTTTTTTTGTTGTAACTGCTTGATTAATCAGCTCCAGATCCTGTATAAATTGTTGAAGTTGATTGTAATATAACCAACCCGAACATTTGTGTTTTACTGACCTACTATAGATTAGAAGAGACCTAAGGTGGAGTAGTTGTGTTGCTGCATTAATTTAGCTTCCCCATAGTGTGGGCCAGGAGAATAACTTCTATTTCAGGAACAGTAAAAGCGTTTTCAAGACATCACCCGACCGGATGGGATACAACTAGACCCCTGGAACGTACCGTACCTTCATCTGAGGCTACCTGGAACTCTTGACGGTTGAGGTCAAGGGGCCGTGGAGTTAACCACGCTAAAAATCTGGCGCCCGAGAAAGTGTAAGGTTTCAGAGGTGTCAAAAGTGACGTACTTAGTTGGCAAGAGCCAAGGAAGGAGCGAAAGTTCGTCACAACACCAAGCTGTTTTTTTTTTCTAATGTTGGTTCTACAATCATTTATTTTAGAAGCTGTGTTTTTGATTGTGTTGTTTTGTTGTGATATTATTCTGAAGTTTGTAGTTACTGATTGGAATGTATTCTTTTTTTGTTTATGTTATTAGATTAGATAGTGATCGCTGAATATTTATGCACATCTTATTACTTAAACACTCATAACCATATCCCTATTTCTCTCTCCGTAGGAGCAATGTGCCTAATTATTAATTCTAAAGTACTATAAATATGGGGTGAGCCATTCTTTTCACTATGTGGGATGAAATTATAACACAGGTCGGTTTAACCAACATTAAATCGACACGTCCTGTATCGCCTCAAATAAAATAGAGTCGTAAATTCGGCACAATGGTTGAGGATTCATTGATATGATAAGCCAGTAGTCAGTGTTCTGCAGTTAGTTCAAGAATTTTGCCAAGTGGGGATGGGTCTTTCAGTTTTTTTTTATTATGCTGATAATTTTGGACTAGCATGAATTCATATACCCGATAAATTTATACATTTAGATTTCTCCTATTAGATAGAAGTATAAAACTAAAGGCTGTAATGGTTAGTAAATTACAAAAAAAAATCCTAAAGATCTGAAAATAATTTTTAATACATTTTCAATTCCCTTTATTACTCTCAAAATTCCATCTTTTGTTGGAATTTCATTCTTAAAATATTTGAATGTGCCCTTCTGATTATATTTTTCGCTGTCTCGTCAGCTTCTAACGGCTTTCTACCAAGGGTCTTTCATACACTATCAGGCAACTTCACACTGCTTCTTCCTTTTCTTTCTCCCACTATGAATTTGTAAATTTGTCGGCTTGCTGATTCCTGAGTAACTATACCTCTAACAGTACTTGAAGGTGCTTCATGCACAAGTACTTCATGTACGTTAAGTACTATAGTCCTTGCTTGCTTGCTTGTCTAACACGTTCACTCACCACAGGGCTACATTTTACGAAATTCTGACTACAAAATCACAACAAATACTGGAGAATTCATTTTACTTTCAGGATTTAAATTATATACCAAAAGATTACTACACTACCTAATTATATTAGGGATTGCACAAATCTACATATACTTTGTGACCGCATAGTTGTCAAAACTCTCATTGCTCAGCAGTACCTAGAATGCCTAGTTAATACCATAATGTAAAATCGGCTCTAAGTACTGTAATAATCACTTACTAATAATATGATACTTGCCTAACTCATGCACTATTAAATAAACCCGACGAATGAAACCATTCAGGTATTTACCGAAAAATGTAATACCTATGGTTTATTACTGTCTGATTGATATAGACCCTTTTTCGTGCTCATATGCAATAGGACATCTAGAATACCATATTTGGGCTTTTCTCTTTTGTATCAATTAATATATTATATTAATTATCGATTTATCAGATTTATTTCATTATACCTTGTACCCCTGTATATTGGCTAATGGAAGGAATTCCAAATTATCAATTCTTGCAATCGACATTACTCAAGTATCCGTCTCGCATTGTCGTTACGTGTCTGTTCTCTTTGTTCTGCTATCATTGCTTTGTATTTATAATATTTTTTTCCCACTACACCATTAAATTCTCCTACGATGTCTATGGTACCTTGTGCATATCCGCTATTGTTGACAAAGCTTTCAATAATTTTCCTTCATATTTTTTCATTGGACCATGTATTGACATAGTTGTCTCAGTATTTTTGGTTACACTTTTTAGCTCTACCAATGAAATTACAACCTACTCCTACTGAAAGTCTTTGGCTCGTCAGCTCTCTACTAAATGGTATCGTTGGACTATTTGTTAATAATACTCTGTTTTCTACTTTGTACTGATATTTTCAATTCTATTTCTCTAAATTAATTCATTGGTTGTACTTATTGAAATTGCGAGCTTTCTACATTTCACTCTCCAAAGTACTTGTCCCAATCGTTTTTTGTATTATCAAATTAAGTTAATTTTACGAATTGTTGTCCCCTCTTCGAGTAGTTTTTTTTCGTTCGTTACATCCAATATCTTTCATTACTATATTTTGCGTGTTTATATTTAAGTTGCGTGTTTATATTTAAGGTATTCTTCAACTTTGATATTCGAAGCTTATTTTTTTGTTACCGTGGTTATTTGCCCTCTATCATTTTTCCTCTGTTATTTTCTTGGTTCGCTACTGTGTATAAATTATTGTCAATTCCCCCCTTTTTTATATATTTCATCGTTAATAAATTATATATAGTACCAATACAGATCTTCTTGTCTCGTTCGATGTTAAATTTTCACGCTTTCAAATTCTTTTGTATTCCTTACTACCAGTGTTCTGATGTTTCTGTTTTCTAGTTTCAATAATACCAACCTTCTCCTATCGCTTCCCTAGTATTCTCAATCCGTTTATATATTTACCAGATTTCCTTTCTACCATCCTCTTTTTCTTTGTCTTCAACTCCTTTAAGTACAATATTTCTCACATTAATCTTTTTCCCAATTTTTGTGTTCTATCTTCTTGTTTCCCTAATTTCCTTTGGGCATTTTGTTCTCATCTCTCATCCCACTTATTTCCATTTCAAAAATCAAGTTTGTCGTTCATTATCTTCAAATTTACACCTATTTCTTTTAACATATTCTCATTCTGGTCAAGCAGTTCATTTTTGCTAATGTTCGCAGAAAAGGCACACCCAAGTCGATCCGACTTTTATCGACTTCCATTTTATCATCAATTCACAATACGATGGTAAACGAAGTTTTTAATGTCTGTTACGTGAAGAGTTTGTAGTATTATTTAAACTCTTTTTGAAAGTCACTTGATGTTTGGAATTGAATAAATGAAATGATAATAATAGCTGAAAATGTGTGAAATTGTGCCACCCACCTCCCCTTGAGAATAAAATAAGGCATGTGGAAAAATAGGGGCACACATGTCAAAAAATCGAAAATATACACATCACCTGAAAGTTGAACCATTCCAGAAAAAAATTGGAAAATCATCCTCTGTAACAACCTTCCTAAAAGTAAATGATGTGTTTGAAAAAAAATCCAAATGCACGACGGCGGAGTCGGAGTGCTCGAAATAGAGCAAGTGTTTTAAAGACCATTTATCCACGAATACTTGACGCTATTTTTTCCATTGGTGCACTTTGAAATTATAAATACTGGTATCTAGTACTACTACAACAACAAGAAATAAAAATAAGAACTAATAATGTAAAATGGTTGAGTTCATGATGATCAGTATACGTTGCTTTGTCATGGAAATGAGAAAAACAAAAGCCAAATTTGCATAATAACAACTGTACTCTCCATTTCCAATTATAAAATTGAAATAGTTGAATATTGTACGAATGAAGGTTTTGACGTTACAAAGTACTCCTGTCAAATCAATAATACTAAAATTGTCATTCAGGAGTGGCACTCTGTAATTTATTTTTTCTACAATCACATTAAAAAGTAGGCTTTTTTGCTTGCCATTCACAACGAAAAGTTGACGTTTTTTGAGGAGAGTTACTTTACGCTCCCCGAGCGTAAAAAATGGCAAACGCTGGATGCCCATAACAACCGATACTACAAACACAATTGTATTGACAATTATAGATATAAAAGTTTGGAACATATTTAAATTGACATATATAAACTGACAGATTTCAAAAGTTTTCATGAATTCCACATTATATTTGTTTTTAATAGTTACAATTGAGTGATTTCAGAAAAAATGTTTTACCTATGTATTACAAGCAAAAACGTGACATTATTGCTTTCGAGCAATTACCGGTAACCATCACTCTCAAGCAATAATGTATCACTTTTTGCTCTTAATACATCAATAACTATTCTCAACGAAAGCGAAAAGAATAGTGAAGCGAGAGTACTTTGTTAGTACTCTATAACCACATCTCTTCTTTGACGGAAATGGTTCGACAATCCTCGTGTCATTGATTCGTATAGAGATATTCTCATTCAACATTCTAAGAACATAGACTTTTTGAACTGATAACAAAAATTCATTAGGAGAAAAGAGGAAATTAAGAAGGAAAATAACCTATTTTTTTGTTTGTATTAGAAGATATAAGAAGAGTTGTCAGTGTTGTATGTTGATTTGAATATTTTTTTTAAATTATAATATATAATCAATATATAATATGTTACCAGCTCAACGGTTCCTTTCCAATCAATTAGAAAACGTGGAGAGGATGTATGAAAATCGGCTAAAAAAAAAGTTTTGCGAGACAGTACTGACCCATTCAACCTGCACGACAGAAGGTTTATAGAACTATTCCGATTAAACAAGGATCTAGTTTCGTTTATTCCGACCAACTTGTTCATCACATGATGAGCAAAGGAATACAAAAATGACTCACTGGCCATTGCGTTGCATTGTGTTTTCGGGGCTCTTATTTGTTCCATCTTAACTGGAAATATAAAATCAATTTTAAACAAGAATTAACTTTTTGGTGAAATTTTTTGTACATAAAATATGAAAGAATAAATTTCCATAACTTCTTCAACCAACCTTTAAAAATTAATAAACACAAATATGCACATAACCTGAAACTACTATGAAATTTGCAAATGTTTACATTCATTTCCTGAATTCCGGCAACAGGAATAAACATTACGTACTTTCACGAGATAAAGGGGTATGAAAAGACAATTCTCTGAGATAGAAAGACCTTTTCCGGTCTCTCTTCTCTTCCTTTCTTTATTCGATCTCGATTATAATCGTCCAACTGCGAAAACAGACGAATGTGTTTATGGAGTACCTAATAGCGAAAAGAAGCGATTCTCTATCGTTGAAATAATAACAGAGTGCCACTCCTGCGTAAGATTTAAGGTGGATTCATGCAAGAAGAAATTAAAACTAAGATTAATTTAAAACTAAAACTAAGGAGATAAAACCATGTTATTTTTCAATTTAAATCTCAATTTCTTAGTTTCTTGCATGAACATCTACATAACACGTACATGCTCATGCAAGAAACTAAGAAATTGATTTAAATTGAAAAATAACATGGTTTCATCTTCTTAGTTTTAGTTTTAAATTAATCTTAGTTTTAATTTTTGCTTGCATGAATCCACCTTTAGACTTCGTTTCTCGAGTTGTTGATGTTGCCATGGTAACTTAAAAAAAACGCGCGTTTTTGGAAGTTCGATTTAAACATGCTGAGGCGTGCTTTAAATAGGTGGAATGGTTCACCAATAAAAAAATTATAGTTCCGAAGTCAAACCTACTTCAAACACTTGAAGTTTCAAAATGAAAACTTCAAATTTACATTATTTCATATAGACATAGACAAAATAAAAAAGACGGATTCAAGAATAGACGGTATAAGGCACAACGTTTCTGCGCTACTGACCCGCGCATTGAGTCGCTTCGGTCGTCAGAACTACAAGACTTTTTACACAACGGAAATAGAATAAAATATTATAAATTACATTTCGCTTCAACATTTATCCTTCAATGTCGATAGATATTATAAAATATCCTAGTATATCAATTAAGTCGTTAAAAATGAGAATATACAAAATAAATCATACATTGGCTGGTGTGAATCTAGCTTCTGCTTGTCAAAGTGAAAGTGTTGAAAATTAGAATCATTTTACAAATAAAATGGTGAATAGGCTGAAAGGGCTTTTACAGCGTGTAATGTATCAAACTTTTCATTCTTCCCCCGATCTCATTATTAGAACACACAATAATTTAAAGATGCAAAAAATTCTCTGTAGACTACAATAAAATGGGTAGGAGGCGTGGGTTAACGATATCTATTCAGGAAAGCCAAAATTCAGGAATATAATTTAATGATAATGTTGCGCTAATCGACAAGCAAGTCAAAATTTCCAGTGACGTTGCTTTCAAACGAGATTTCAATCAACATTTCCCGTTAAATCTTTCAGGAACATACAACAGTTGTAATTTCACATTTAATTTCCAATCTAAATAAATATTCGACAAGTAATTTGACATTTTATTTGGTCCTTTTCCAGAGCACGAAAGTTTTTCATACTTAGCTACCGATAACCTAGCATGTTTACATTCGCTCCCGCTTGCGTATTTAAAATAAAAATGATTATTCACATTAAAAGCTGCGAAAGCTTACTAAAGGTCTGAATGGGCTTTTGCAGCGTGTAATGTATTAAACGTTTTATTGTTCCCCGACTTTATTATTAAAACACACAATTTGAAGATGCAAAAAGTTCTCTGTAGACTGCAATAAAATGGGTAGACTGCGTGGGTTAACGTTACATACTTTGGCAACATTCGTGTCAACAAAAATTAATATTTTGACAGTTGTCAAATAATTATCCTTCCACAAAGTCAACTTCTTTTAAGTTTAATATTTGGCTAAAATCTAGTTGGAAATGAATTCCATTGAAGAAGCAACAATTATTGCGTGAAAAGTTTGTTACCGGAAAAATGTTAAGACCGTTACAATCAAGCCTATGGAAATTTCATCAAATGGTGTACAACGAAAAAGTGTCCACGATAACAGACATTTTATTTGTTCGTTGTCCAGGGCACGAAAGTTTTTCATACTTAGCTACCGATGACCTAGCATGTTTTACTTTCGCTTTCGCTTGCCTATTTTTGATGAAAAAATATATTTTCGTAGGGGGCAGAATGAAAAATATATTCTCGTAGGGGGGAGAATGGAATAGTTATTTACATCATAGGCTGTGAAAACTTACTTTCAAGTGCGAGGTGTATTTGAATAGCCGAGGCGGAGCGAAGCGTAGCCAAGGCTATTTGAATACTTCCGAGCACCTAAAAGGGCTTTTGCAGCGTGTAATGTGAATAACTATTTCATCTTCCGCCCGATTTTATAATTAAAACACACAATTCAAGATGCAAAAAATTCTCTGTAGACTGCAATAAAATGGGTAGAAGGCGTGGGTTAACGTTACTCTGGTAATATTCGTGTCAACAAAAGCTTACTGCGCAAATCGACAGGCAAGAAATTATGCCCACAAAATCGATATGTATTTAGGATAGTCCAAATTCAGGGATATAATTTGATGATATTGTTGCGCAAATCGACATGTAGATCAAAGTTTCCAGTGTCGTTGCTTTCAAACAAGATTTCAATCAATATTTGCCGTTAAATATCTCAGGAACATAATGCAATTGTAATTTTACATTTAATTTCCAATCTTAATAAATATTTGACAAGTAATTTGACATTTCATTTGTTCGTTTTCCTGGGTGGCATTCTGTTCACCTAGCGAGTAGTCTTGAATCGATCTTGTCGATATACACATTCCGTTCACCAAGTTTGGTTGTTTTGGAGCGACAAATAGTTCTAACTTCCGATACCCATAAGGTGTCACCTACGTATTTTCTATATTTCCTTATCAAAATATCACCCCAGGGCACGAACGTTTTTTATACTCAGCTACCGATAATTTAGTTTTACTTTCGCTTTCGCTTGCCCATTTAAAATGAAAATAGTTATTTTCCTAACAAGTGCGGAAAGTCTTACTTTCCCGCACACGACTGCAGTTGACCCGAACGACGCGAAGTGGAGTTCGGGCAAGCGGTCAAGAGAGGGAAAGACACTCTACGCATAAGTTAGAAACATTATTTTTTCTTCGACCGTATATACAAAAAAGTATACCAACCCATTTTTCGAATGTCATTATATTTCAACATACATATTATACAAAACTTTAACCAAAAACTTTTATCATTATTATAAATATTAATATCAGAAACACAATTTGTTGCATTCTGTGAATTACTTAAAATTGCCGGTCCAGTGGAGGTATTTGGTGTTAACTGGTAAGTAGATGACGTTGATGAGGATGGCACCGGTTGCAGGTCACATAAAGATGAAGATGAAGGTGACAGCAACAGTTTTAAGTCATTTGTAGATGAAAGAATTTTATTTGATATATTTTTCTTATATCAAACCCGGGTGGTTTTATAGTTGTTTTATGACACTACTTTGAAGAATGTACAGGGTTAGATCAAAATATCTTCATTATTTTATATTTTCAAGAAATTAAAAATGCAAAAAAAGCTAGATAAGATTTTATTTGATGGACTATTTTTTATTCACCTATTGTAACAATAGTTATATCTTCCGAAGTGAAAAACTGTCTAATATGGTCAAAATTTGCATAAATTCACTTTCCCGCACTAGTGCGGGAATGTGACACTTTCAAAACTAAAATGCGTGCGAGAAAGTGGGTTAAAACACACGGTCGTAAATTTTTTTTATTGGTGAACCATTTTACCTATTTGAAGCACGCCTCAGCGTGTTTAAATCGAACTCCTAAAAATGCGCGTGTTTTAAAGTTACCGTGGCAACATCAACTCGAGAAACGAAGTCTAAATCTATAGTCTAAATCCCTAAATCATGTCTAAATGACAATTTTTTTATTATTGATCTGACAGGAGTAGTTTGTAACGTCAAAACTTCTATTCGAACAATATTTAACAATGTCAAATTTATAAATTAAAATGGAAAGTGCCGTTGGTATTGTTTGAAATATTGATATTTCGATTTTTCAAATCTTAGGATATGGTATTTAAATTGATACTATTGACATTCACAGAACTCAATAAAGTTGATCTTCCATCCAACTACAAATTAGTTTATGTTTTTCTCATTTCCATGACAACGCGGTATACATCAATATTGCCTGGTCTAGTGAAATTAACTTTGGATTTTGAATAGCCCCATAAAAAGTAATCGAGAGGAGTCAAATCGGGAAAACTAGCCGGCCATTCGATCGTTCCACGTCTTCCAATCCACATATCGGAGAAAACCTCGCTTAAACAATTTCTAACTGTACGGCAAAATGCGGTGGAGCTCCGTCTTGTTGGTAGTAAATAGATCGATCTATCTCATTTGGATGATTTACATCAGGAAAAAGTATTTGTAGGGTAGGCACTAAAAGTTGATAAAAAAATCTAGATAAATCTCACCATTAACTGTGCCGCGACTTATTTCGCGTGGATCGTCGAACAAAATATGTAGATCTATAATTTATCTTGCTGCAATAAATTGGCTATTTTTATTAATTCAAACAAGTTCAATATTTGAAACTAGATAAAAACAATATGATTGTGGTGTAGTACGTAATAGTAGTTTGTGCAACTAGTGTGGATATGGACAGTCCACACGAGTCGAACAATATATTTTTTCCACGACACACTTAAGGAAAAAACATTTTTCCTACAACCACTACGCGAAACACTCTTTTCTACACAAATTTCTATACGCAATGCAGGCCTTTTCTTAATTCT
Source organism: Galerucella calmariensis (assembly GCA_910591675.1). Classification (NCBI taxonomy): domain Eukaryota; kingdom Metazoa; phylum Arthropoda; class Insecta; order Coleoptera; family Chrysomelidae; genus Galerucella; species Galerucella calmariensis. The sequence goes on along the minus strand of CAJUYG010004854.1, from coordinate 1,738 downwards.
TTTGATACCGTTGGAAAAGTAATGCAAAAAGTACACGCTATGGTACTTTTCCGCACCGAAATGTCAAACAAAGATACCTTTGACCTGTCAACTTTTTTTGTCAACTTTTTTTCAACAATTCAACCTAATAGTGAATTTCTTATAAATGTACAATTTTCAAATTTAAAACAATAGTAAGTAACCGATTTATTTTATTATTCATTTTAATTTATTAATTGTAAAAACATTAACCTATTAGGCATTATTTTTGGGAATTATGAACCAAGATCAAAATAATTTATTTTTTGAGTTGTCCAATTCGGACATTGAAAATACTCCTTCAGATATTATCGAAAAGGCTCGAACTGCAACCGAAAATATGTTACCTGAGGTTCACATTTTACAATCAATCATACATTCAACTGATTTTTCTATTTATTTTCATATTGTAAGTTCTTTCTGTTTAAATAAAATACCTATATAAATTACTGTATTCCTTTCATTAATAAATGTGGTTGTAGAAAAAATATTGTGTACAACTTGTACGCAAATCACGCTTTGCGCACTAGTTGTACAAACTACTATTATCAAACTATAACTTTAAATTAAAAATGTTCAACAATTCACCCTGAACAGACCGAGAACACACATATTTTCATAATATATTCACTACAGGTTGAATTTTTGCCAAAAAAATCGAAAAAATTGAACAGGGTGGCTTCAAATGACACTTACAACGTTTGCATGTAAATACCCCTCGTAGAATTGGACAAAATGATATAGGTAAGATTAGTTAGTTAGTAGCTGGAAAAATACAAGGAAAATGTTTCCTTTTATTTCCTTAGTGATCTTGTATACCTCATGAAAACATTGAGGAATACAAAATGAAATGAAAATAGCTTCAAATGCCAGTGGCGTAAAAAATGGAAAAGGAAAGGTGACATATGACTCCATATGTATACGACTGGATCAAGAATAAAAACATGTTTTTTCATCAAAATATGCCTTTTACATTTAAAAACAACCTGCCAAATGTCAAATCAATTTACTAGTCTTAAAATTGAGTTGGACACTTGGACGTATTAACAATTTTACCAACTAGGTCGAGTACAACAACATATAAAATTTCCAAAGAAATTTACCATGCAGTCGTCTCTCTTCATAAAAAAGTGCAAGGTCCTTCTTCGGAACTATCAATACTGAAATAATTAGTGGCGCATAAATGCATCTATCAATTATGTGAATGTATTTCTCCATAAACATATACTAGTTCGACTATCGAGCTTATTTTTATCAGTAGGTCTATCATTACTCTTCCAATCATGATATAAAAAACTCTTTATCTTCAATATGACAAACATGTTTTGTTTCCCATAGGTGTTGTTTCAAACTCACAAAGGCAGTCTCGGATTATAATTTTTGACGGAAAAGGCCTATCGCAATCGTTTTATACATTGTCAATATCTAACAGGCAATTTTGGTTTTTGTTGTATTTATCAACTGGCGGATAGTGGCAACGCCGCAAGGAGTTCATATTGCCTGAAATGCTTAATATACGGAGCCTACTTTGCTTTGAAGTATGCAAATATACACCAACGGAGCCTACCGTAGCCGTTACATATACCGGATCCCACTACGACGTCAACTTGTATAGTGGTATACATCAAATATACGCTAGGAGCCCAAATTAGACTACAGGTATAACGGAGTTCACAATAGCCTGCAACAGTATATATATATATATATATATATATATATA
>CAJUYG010004852.1:0-15452 GCA_910591675.1 Galerucella calmariensis | reverse complement strand
ATTATCCGTCGTATGATAATCCAGACAAGGGGTTGAATTGTGGGCCAATTAATTCGAAAATAATGGCAACTTGAATTTAGTAGAATTTTGTTGAAGAGAGTGTGCCAAATCCGATTATACAACTATGTAAGTATGGACCTCACAAAGAGGATGCTGTTTTGACTCCCTTATGGATGCGAGTCCAGTAACAAAAAGAAGAAGACCCCCTTATGTTTTTGACAACAAACCAAACAACCCTACCTAGCTAGGTGATAAATTTGGACGCACACGCGAAATTATATATTCAATGTATACAGTGCTATTCCCCCTTCGTATCTTTTGAACGGCTACACTCACATCAATAAAATTTGGAGAGTGATAATAAAGTGTTGTAAACTTCTCTACGAATGATAACAGGTGACGTAATAGTAATAGATGACGTCACAGTGCCACTCTGGCCAATAATCTTAAATAGGACCTTATTAGTCAAATTAGTCAAAACCAACATTACACAAAAACAATTTGTTTTAGTGACGAAAGTATTTTTTGCTTCAATGGAAATGTGAATACACAAAATGTAAGCGGTGAAGTATATCTGGGGATGTGACAAAATGCAATTGAGTCGTTAATTCTTGAAATTCTGGAAAAAAATCCAGATGATTTCGGCCATCTGGAGATAACATCTCAACAAAATGGTGCTCCTGCACATTATTATGGTGCAGTAAGACGTTACCTGGATGAAGAATATCGAGGTAGATGGATCGGCCGGCGAATTCCTACAGAATGGCCATCTCGGTTATCAGATCTGACACCATTAAATTGTTTTCTATGGGGGTACTTGAAATCCAAGGTTTATACTACGGCACCAGATAGCATTGGCGTTTTGAAAGAAAGAATTATTGAAGAATGCAATGCAATTTCTGCTGACACATTCGAACGAGTAGACAAGAGTTTACTAATAGGATGTATTACTGTCAGTAGACAGAGCACATTTCGAACACTCGCTATATAGTCCATTGTTGATATTTGATTAATTGAATTTAAGAAAATAATTTCAATAATTTTGGTATTTATTTAATTTATCCGTCAAAATTAGTTTAAACCCAAACAAAATTAATATGGCTATATAGCCAATGTCAATGTCTCTCAAACGAGATATCACTCGCCATAAGGTCCTATTTGAAATTATTGGCCAGAGTGGCACTGTGACGTCATCCATTTTAATTGTCGATCTTGTATTAACTGTATTACAGGTAAAGCATTAGGGTTTTCTCTCAATACTGAATTCCATATTCTGTCTCTCCTCGTAATACCTGCGACTTTCCGTAGGTATTTCATCTCCATACTTTGTAATTTGCTTTCCATCCTCTTCGTCAGTACCCAGCTCTCGCATCCAAAAGTTGATATAGGGAGAAATATGGTTCTATATACAGTCATTTTTGTTTTGATTGACATTTCTTCCTTTCCAATGAACGAGTTTTTATGGCCATGGTACACCTTCGAAGCATTTTCTAATCTTGTACTTATTTCTATGTCATGGTTTCCTTCATTATTGATGTTTACTCCTAGGTATTTGAAATTTTCTACTTGTTCCAGATGTTTTCCGTTCATTAATATTCACATTTATTTGGTTGTCTTCTCTTCCTGTCACCATTACTTTTGTCTATTCTTCATTTATTCTCAAGTTTTTATTTTTCAGCTTCGCATTCCAAATGTCCAAGATCCTTTGCAGATCCTGTTCGTTTTTTGCGAATATTGCAAGATCATCTGCAAAAGCGCATTCACGTAGATAAACGGGCTATGTGTCTGTGTCCAATATACAATTGCTTAGTATGTTCTCTGGTATCTTTCATCACATCATCTAATATTAAGTTGAATAAAAATGGGCATAATACTCCTTCTTGTCTTAGACCACTATTGATTTTAAATTCCCTTGACACCATGTTGTCTGTTCTTACATATATTGTATTGTCGTCATGTAGGCTCATTATAGCATTCACCAATTGTTTATCTAAGTTTCTTTTGTTTAATGCTTCTTCAATATTATTTCCTGGCACTTTGTCAAACGCCTTTTCTAGATCAACTAGCCCCTGGTATATTTCCAAATTTCATTCAATTACTTTCTGTGTCACTTGTTTAATCGTAAAAATATGGTCGTTGGAAGTAAATAAATTGATTTTTCGCCAACAATATTTAATGTAAGGTTTCTAAATATTTGCAATATTACAAATTTGTATACCTGCTTACAGGTTGAGTCATAATCTGAACTGAATTTGATGGCCTCACCTTTTCGTTAATTTGCTGCATCACATAGTCATTAATGACAAAAGATCGCCCAGTCCCTTTCTTGACCTAAACATTGTTACAACTATATGCATAAGCTCCAACCCACTACTTCATCAATTTGTCACTTATGATGTTTTATCCATAACTTGCACATATTTAAAGATTGATTTGGGTGGTTTTGGCCTTTGGCACCAAGAAAGCGGATACGATTATTCATAAATGCGGCAAAGCAATAAATCTCCGTGACTCTTTATTTCTGTGTTGAGCAGGCAGCTTCATCCGGTATGAGGATAGGCTTGAGGTCTTCTCTACGGTCAAGAGATTAAAAATTAAGTTGTTACGGTGTTGCCTCAGGTGATGCGGGCTGAGAATGAAATAAATGTTTGCAATAAATCTGAATTGTACAATCTGCTTATAGAATTCGGCCAATTAATTGATTCATTGCTTTGTCTGCACTTGAAATATGCACAAAATAGTGCGAACACGGCTGCCGAGATTGCAATGCTGTAGTGAAACGGTACTCACTTCAAAAACATCCGACTATTACATCAATTTTCCTCTAATCCACATGATTATATGGGAATTCATATGAGTTAAGCCGAGAGAAAGGGAAGATCTGACCATTGGAAAGATCTGGTAGGGCTTATACAATTAAATATTCTTCTGGATGACTACAACCTGTTGAGATCAAATGGATGCATAAGTCAAAGTAAAACTGCGCTAAGAGTTTTAACAGGGATCCTAACGGGACATTGTCGCCTGAATGGGCACCTGAAAAAGCTCAAAATAGTGGAGGAAGAAGAATATAGATTTCGTGGCATGGAAGAAGAAACCTCCATCCACACAGTTGGGACACAGCTTTTCAGAATCCTAAAGCACAGCACTTGGGAGATAACTGGAAAAAAGAGGAACATTTAGCTAAGTTGAGGCCTGCAGATATCCTTAAATTCCTCTGGAAAATAGGAGCAAGGGAGCTACTAGTTTCCGAGACTCTCCTCAGAAACTAAGTAGAATTAAGGGGGCACAATAGATCTTTTAGGTCTCACTGATATTTTCCCAACCCAATCCCCTTAATCTCTTCACCCTCTTGTCAACCTTGCATATTATATTGGGTCAATTTCATACGATTCCCAACTATAATTTGAGCATTAATTGACCACACCTCTTAATCCATCCTATTCCCATTTATTTCTCGAGTTAATATTTCACAACTTACACTTTGGAAGTGTCTGAACCATTTAGCGAATATCATTTAGACCTGTCTTCATAATTAACCTCGAAAAAAATGAATAAAACGTTTAAAAGCGAATGCACGCCTATAAATATAACCTTATTATCGATCGGGTTACGCCATCACGCAGTTTTTTTCAGGTAAAAAAAATGCGAAAACGGATACGGTTTTACAGAGACCGATTGGTTTCCCTTAATGAGAAACCCAAAGAAACCACTCGTTCCGGATACCGGCATTTTCTCATTATTATAGAGCAAGTTGTATACAAGGTTTTTTTTTTAATAAACAGTTTAAAGGGACTTTTTTCTTCCAATAGTTTTTGTAATGAATTCTGAAACTCAGGGTTAGTTAGCTTTTCCTTTATTGAGGATAGTTCATTATACCAGCTCAAACATCCATTTTCATTGGTTAAGTGAATAAATTTTCCCTTACCATCAACCCCACGAAATCCATCTAAATAGCCTCCACTGAAGGAAACTAAACCTCAAAACCATTGAATTTTATGTGAATGAGGTTGAATGGAGACACGAAGTCGAATGAGTATCTAGATTTAACCCTAGGCAGTAAACTTCTGTAGAACAAACACGAGAATGAGGAGGAGAATAGGAATCTGGCAGGGAGAAACTGGAACTGTAATCCAAAAATCCTGAGCTGGATGTACACTGCCACAGTGAGACCAACTTATGGAGCCATTGCGTGGAGTAGTGAAACTAGCCTATAGACGACAAGAGAAAACATCTTCAAAATTCAAAGACTAGCATGTATGTTCATAACAGGAGTAATAAGAACATGCTCAACGGCAGCCATGGAAGTGATTCTCAACCTCACACCACTACATATGGTGGGGGAAAGTGTTGAAAAAAGAACAAGATACAGACTAAGTAGAGAGGGAATTATTCGGAAAGAAACCACCTCCTCACTTCTTATAAATCAGACAACATGAGATAAAAAAAGGTAGAACGTGTCGCGGGACACACGGTAGGAACTTCAGTTCCTTTTAAGAAAAAATTATGTAATACATCTGACGTTATAGATAAACAATTTGCATATTCCTCGGTGGTCGAGTAGTAAGCAAACCAGACTCTCACGCGGTAGACCCGGGTTCGATTCACCCTGAAGAAGTTTTTTTGTATTGTTAATTTTATTTTTGAATAATTATTCTGCTTGATATTAATAACGACAACAGGCAGACGTTTGAAATACTATATTACTATACTAATATTCATCAGTATAGATAATGGTACGGTACCCTTCATGGGGGAGTCCGACTGGCAACATCTACTTATAAGAGCATCGTATATTTGGAAAGGGAAACCGTATCATTATACAAATTGGACATTCAAGAACTGTACGTTTACCACAAAAAAATTAGTGGAAGCATAAAATTGAATTGTTAAATTTTCAATTTGAAGTTATATTACAGTTTATAGAAATTTCTATTTTCTAGATTTTCTCTTAAGTGGGTCGTAGAAAAAATATGCTGTTCGATTCGTGTGGATTGTCCATATCGCACTTGAACGATTGAACTTCGTCCTGCGATATGGCCATCATATCCACACTAGTTGCACAAACTACTATTTCTATCAAAATATGCCCTTTTACATTTAAAAACAACCTGCCAAATGTCAAATCAATTTATCCATCCATTTTAAAGTTATTGAATTAGATAGAACATTCATGTTTTCAAAATTTCAACACCCTGTATTTCGAAAAGTTAATGTGCTAGACCCCTTAATCCTTATATCATTTTGTCCAATTTTACGAGAGGAATTTCTTCGAAATGAACGAAATGTCAAAAGTGACATTTATACTTCTCGATCAGTTTAAAATATATTTTGCATTTTGGTGAAATTGTTTTTATGCTATTTATTACTTTTCGACGTCTGAACGGTAAGTGAATCACTCAACGACGTGTTAAACTTAGAAACCAGTAAACACAACCTACCGTCCTGACAACCGATGCTGTAAATAAAAAAAAAAGATCAATCGCGCAAAAAAAATTATGGAAATAATAGTAAAAGTGTATCCGAACAAATTCAAGTAGATTACCAGAACTGCGAATACCAGCTTTGCATATAATTTTAATGTAGCATCGGTGATTCAGTGGTAGAATGCTCGCCTCCCACGCGGGCGGCCCGTGTTCGATTGCCGGCCGAAGCATATGAATCGCTGCTTCGTAAACGAGAGAGAGACTCAGGAGAGAGCACACGCACGCAAGCAAGGCACTTAACGAAGCAACGTAACATAACGTAACAGTCAGATCTTTTGCGTCTCGACCACTGGTCGCTCAAAAATAACCTGACGTAAAGAACTAAAGTTCCAAAAAGTGAAACGTATCAAAGAAATTCGTTACGAACAAGAAATAATAGGATCCAAATTCCATTACCAGAAAAACCCAAGTATCTTCCAAGCGGAAATTCACGCTTTATGACGTGATATATTGATGAAGGATACAGAAGGCAAAGGATTATCATAATGTCTGATAGTCAAGCATCCATCAAAGCACTGAACTCATGTGTAATCACTTCCAAAATGGTGTGGTAATGCCAATGCAAACTTCCCAGGACGTAAAAATTGAAACGTCTTTAGTAAACACATATTAGTTCTGGGACATTGGAACCCACTTAGGGCTCAATATGGACGTCCTAATAATATCATGCGCTTGAGAGTGGGTCCTTATTTTCAGCAAAAATTGAGTGAATAATAAAAATATGCGAAATGTTCCTAAAAATCAAATCATCAATGCTACTGTCAAAATGTAAAACACAAACACGGGTCACCAGTCACTCCCGTTTCACATGACATGACAGCTGTGCTGTGCACAACGATGGCAACCGATACCACATTTATACAATAATTTTGATATGATAATAGATATTGTTGAAAATCGCTATGCTAAGTGAATGGGCAAGTCAATTTATATTCAGTTTAGACTAGGTAGATGGATATGACCATTAAATTTTATATTTGCTTCAGTTAACCTCGAATTCTGTCAAATGGATTGAGATTTAATTCGAATCAAGTATTCTCCTACATTGGTTGATGATGAACAGCTTTTATACCTCAACAAAAGTCAATAAACTTGGGTTTAGATGATAGTAGTGGAAAAAAGACGTTTTTGACATGTCACCAATCACCTTCTTCTTCCCACTAATCATCCTAACGAGATGTTTTTTATTTGGCTTAGGGGATGTCCCCACTGAATTTTCAATGTGAAGGTCTGCACCTGTCAATGTTTTATTACCTAAATAAATTAATATCGCGATAGGTATAAATTGAAGATAAAGGATTTCTACACAAAGTCACAATAAAACTCTTTATAGAATACGAAAACTTAATAAAATACAGGTTGTTATATTTAAAATAACATAGCGTTAACTCTCGGTATAACTGAAAGTGATATGTAAGTCAAAATATTCCCCATAACTTGCTCTCCATGTAGGCCATTTCATAGAAATCGTTTGAGTAGTCCCCAATATATAGATAGTGTAAACACATCGTAAAACAGTCTGCATAAAAATGAAACTTCTTGAAAGTATAAAATATTGGTAATGGTACATAGATTCACCTCAAGTGAGCTGCTAGCATAGTAAATAAACGAAGGAAGCATTTCAATACATAGCGAAACAACATCGTTTTTTGGAATAAGTTTTCTAGCCTAGCGTACATTTTTATCAGCCCCCATACCAAACACTCTATTCATAAATCAACAAGATATGAAGATAGTAATTCGCGCGACCCCTTTATATACGACACACGTGTGCTCTTACGATCGTTTTTCGGTAAGTCTTTAGCAGCACTACATAAAGAGCCGACGAGGAGTGAACCTATTATTTTTTTGTTTATATATTATGTCACTAAGGAGAGTAGGCTCTTCTATCCCAGTAGCCCAAAACATTTCTCTGTCCATTACAAGTGGTTAATAAAGGGACATACCTATTATCAAATGTTCCTGAAAATAATTCGCCAATATATTATGTGATGACATTCCATTATTCTTCTTAAATTATACACAATAGAATACACGCATATTTCATATTTTGCTTGGATATTAATTTATAATAGTAAATATGATAACAAAAATTACTAATAATAGGAAATAAACCAGTTTCCATTGGAAATTACTCCCAAATTTTAAAATGAAATTCAAATTCCAATGCACTTTCCGACCACAACCCGAGGATTTCCGAACGGCACCCATGATACGTGTGATGCCATATCTCTTGTGTTTACTCGTGTTTACTCATGTCAATATAGCCGGTATTGCAGTAGGTTATGTGTAGTTGTGTGTTTATATTGTATTTTAATCAACTATGATTTGCTTCATCGTCGTAAAAATATCATTTATATGTTTGTTTGAGACCATTACGTGTTTGTGTGAGCTTTTTTTTTATTTCTAAAAGTCAACGTAAAGTGGAAAGTGGACATAAATATTCGATATTTCCGAGGATATTTTTGAAACTTTTGGAAGAATATATTTTATTTACTAGTTCAGTGTTCAGTGACGATTCTTTCATATTTTGTGTGTAAAGATATAACTAGCAAAGGTTTTGTAAAAGCACAAACTGATAACTTGCCGAAAGTAGACTAATTTATGCTGCTTGCAAACAGCTGCTTCAATGCAAAGGAAATGAGAGGAGTTAAAGCATTATCGTACTTACGATTTGAACTATGTTTTATTTAGATAATATATATCAACCATATTTCGATGTGTGATCGTGAGAAAATGATGTTTTTATGGTTGATTCCTAGACATATAGGTACATAACCTCAAACTATTCAAGAATAAAAATTACAGCATAGAAGTAGGTACTCACATTAAAATGGTCTTCACAAACAAAAGTAATGCCCTTCTCTTGAGTGTATTTTTGCCTGCGCCACCAGGTAAAGTAACAAATATTTTGTCTGGAGTTTCAATAGACGTTGATTTACCCACTGAAACAATGCAATACTTGGAATACAAAGTTTTTTTCCAGCTTTATCCATTTTTAAAGCTTCCAGAAACAAATTAGGTCACAAGAACTCAGAGCGTGATACACGAATAAGAACGTGAACAAATGACGTCGCACCATGGGGCAGCCATCTTCATGACGTAAAGCGCGTTTTTATGGTTCTCAAAGTCGTTTTAAAAGTGAAGTTTATATTTCTTGGAAAAAATAGGCATGCAATGTGTTAGGAGACCTGATAAAGCGTCAATTCCCACCAATAGCAAAATTCATGCTTGTACCCTATTATGAACTGACCGTTGAAAGGAAATGGAATGGAAGTGCTGTTTCTGGCTTGTCTTGAAGTTAATTCAGTTATAGTATCATTGGAGAACGTGAGTATTTTGGATTGCCCGTGATTTTTAATTCACGCATTTAAACTGAAGTATTTCTTACTGTATATAATCGTAATTTCAACAAAACCACTCTAAAATCAAAGAAAAAATATAAAAAATGTGTGGTCTGCGGTGCGCCGACGGCACTGCCAATGAAGTAAGCAAGTCAGCGCGTTAGCTCTTCTCAAACTTGTTCGGTAGGTTTTCTCAACTCCAAAAAGGTTAAACAGCCCGAAGCGCATCTCCTAACTCGAAACATCCTTTGAAATTATCCAAATAGCTTTGTTTTCTTTCCTCTCCGATAAACTTGAACAGCCGACACTTCATCATAACTCATTTCTGAAAGAATTTTCTTCTGGTGTTGCCAACATAAATTGCTTTGAGTTGTGAAATGAAAATTAAAAATTATATTTATTCTTCTTTAAGATGGGCGGTAATAGGGTACAAGCATAAATTTTGCTATTGGTGGGAATTGACGCTTTATCAGGTCCTCTTTACTTTTAAAACGACTTTAAAAATCATAAAATTTGAAAGTCCGCCAATCCGCCAAAACGCGCTTTACGTCATAGAGATGGCTGCCCCATGGAGTGACGTCATTTGTTTACGTTCTTATTCGTGTATCACGCTCTGAGTTATTGTGACCTAATTTGTTTCTGATAGCTTTAAAAATGGATAAAGCCGAAAAAAAACTTTGTATTCCAAGTATTACATTGTTCCAGTGTGTATATCAACGTCTATTGAAACTCCAGATAAAATTTTTGTTACTTTACCTGGTGGCGCAAGCAAAAATACACTTGAGAGAAGGCATTTTGGTTGCAAGATATTAGTCGAAACAAAGACAATATTTCGACAAATGCTACTACTTTTGTTTGTGAAGACCATTTTAATGTATGTACCTACTTCTATGCTGTTAATTTTTATTCTTAAATAGTTTGAGGTTATGTACCTATATGTCTAGGAATCAACCATAAATACATCATTTTCTTACGACCACACATCGAAATATGTTTGGTATATATTATAGAAAGTATTTTTTGTTGTTCAAAAATATGTTATTTTGCCTCATGAAAGCCAATTTTCCTGAGTTTCTGAGCTTTGTTGGCAAATAATAAATTATCACCTGGTCTAAGACTTCATACTTTTTCTTTTCATCGGGTATAATGCGGCTCTGCACGGTAAATCCGAAAAGTTTTATGGTTTCATTGCATCTTTAGCCTAAAGGCGGCGCCAGACATGCGGCATTCGGCGAGTACCGAGCGACTGCTCGCAAAGTAGCAAGTAGTGTGGACGGGTTAATCGCTACTTGCCGATGACCAATTTTAGTCTTTGTGCAGTGCTCGCGTAGTTCCCGTTGTTTGTCGGTCTTTTGAAGCAACATCAAAGGAAACGAGTATTGGCCGTATAACGCTCTGAATCCGCATCCACATATGGCGAATATCTGGTTTAGGTGCTTGTCATTTGGTGATTACTCTGCGCACACCTTGCCGAGTAACTCAACTACTTGCCACTCTGCGAGCAGTCGCTCGGTACTCGCCGAATGCCGAGCGACTGCTCGCCAAGTAGCGAGTGTGTGGACGGGTTGATCGCTACTTGCCGATGACCAATTTTAGTATTTGTGCAGTGCTCGCGTAGTTCCTGTTGTGTGTCGGTCTTTCGAAGCAAAATCAAAGGAAACGAATATTTGCTGTATAACGCTCTGAATCCGCATCCAACGAATGGCGAATATCTGGTTTGGGTGCTTGTCATTTGGCGCACACCTTGCCGAGTAACTCAACTACTTGCTACTTGGCGAGAAGTCGCTCGGTATTCGCCGAATGCCGCATGTCTGGCGCCGCCTTAAGACAAGTCAAGTCAGTTTCTTAGATCGTTATATTAATAAATATAAAATGACACACTTTGACCTCATTTATTTGACAAGTTCATGTACTGTGCAACAATTTATTAAGTATAGATTAATTTTTTTACAATTAATAAATTATTCTTTGTATTCAACACGGATTTCCCACAGTATTGTCAATATGAGATTTTTTTATAAAAAGAGTTTAACAAACATAATTTATACCAAAAAAGTTTTTCACATAGCGTCGTGTGTGTCATCCTTTATCATCTGTCAATTTGGAGCAATCTTCCCCCTAAGTGAGTCAGCAACTTTCGAAAAAGATACATAAACAGGTAATTGGACGAGCTGAACAAAATACAATTTTTTCTAAAGAAACACAATCGGATATCACTTGGGAAGTTTAATTTATCTGTGTCAAATCTAAATGATACTCCTTATAAATGGATCTAAGTTTGTTAATTTGACAACTGAGATACTTTATTTTGGAAATTGGGTAAAATATTTTATTTATGAAATCAAACAATTTTCTTTTGTTAAATCTATATTATATTTAAACTCAAAGTGACGCGTTTCGCTAACACAGTAGCTTTTTCAAACGAATGGAGGTATAATGAAAAAGCTACTGTGTTAGCGAAACGCGTCACTTTAAGTTTAAATATAATGTAGATTTATTAAAATAAAATTGTTTGATTTCATAATTTACTATGGATCTACATCGAGTGAAAGCCTCATCTATTCAAAAATATTTAATGAAAGCAGCTGGGAATGGAGACTATCAAAGGGTCCTAAAATCTTGGATGCTAAAGTTAATAGTATAATATTATTATAACGCCTTACAGCGTGTTTCAAAATTAAAGAACAAAGACCGCTCACTGAGAATCAACAACTACTTCCCTTGCTATATGCCACGAATGACATTGACCTACACTTCAAAGTTAGACGTTTTACTACAATAAATGTAATCACAATTGTAATGTAAAAATAAGTGATTGCTCCATACAATTATTTCAGTTATTCTTAGTGACTGTGCCTATTGAGATGATCATTCAAAGAAGTCATGACTGAGTATCAGTGGATGGGGCGTAGAATAATTCCAATATATCGGAATTAACACTATCAAACTTGTTGATTTTTACTCTCTACTTGATGGTTAATTGGATAAAAATATAAACTGGGATCTGTGAACATGATCGTCGAGTACTTGCACCGGATGTCACACATCTTCATATCGTGAAACTGTAGCATTATTGGTTGGGAATTGTAAATAACACAATTCCCAAAATTTACATGAAGAATTATCATCAAAAAAATTAGTTCTTTTTTGAATACCGCATCTGTTTACGTGTTGGTCAACCCCCAACAATGAATGATCCTCCATCAAAACAATGCAAGCTCCCACACCGTTCAAAAAACAATTGATAATAATAATAATAATACACAATCAACAAATCCAATTCCATAAGAACAATTGGGGTGAGGAATACAAACAGCGCAAGACTTGGTGGCAACGCCGGCTAGAAATTTCAATTGATGACATCAGAGGGGAATTGAGGCAGTTCACAAAGTTCAAGGACAACTTGAATCTGTCTGAGCGCTTAACAAGTGAGGAGAAAGATTAATCGAAGAATCAAAACTTATACAGGTCACCCACAACATAAACAACATGTATGTGAATATATGGATTTACTCAGGCAAAAGTTGAAGGAACAATCCAAACGTTTGTCATTCAATGACAATCAGAAGTTATTTTACAGGCAACTGAGCGGTACAGTGAATAATCACAACCAAAGTGAAGGTGAGCTAACGGTCGTCAATATGGTTGAAACCAACGCTCAGTGGATAAGAACTGAGGAGTGGAGGATAAATATCCAACCAATGCCTTTCGTTAAGTTGACAATAAGCGAGGTAACCGAAGCTATAAAAAGCACCAATAATAATTAGAAGACACCAGGAGTTGACATTGTCTAAAACTACTGGTATAAGAAGTTTAGCTGTATGCATGAAGCAATGGCATTTTCACATATTCTACAACATCCAGAAGATACACCACCATTTCTGATACTGGTTCGAACCACTGGCTTCCTAAAACGCATCAAACTGACGATCCTTTGCAGTATGAACCCAAATTTCTTACAGTTTTAAAAAGTGTTTCCTGCTTAAGAAGTATGAAATTCAATTCACAAATTGAATTTTTGAGGCAAGGAAACACCAAGTTGTTGAACCATCCTCCATACATCTCAAACCTAACTCCTAGCATCAAAAATTTAAAATCAACTGTGTGGTCTACAGTTCCATTTTCCAGAAGATGCAATCAACGCCTTCAAACAGTCTATTTTGAATGCACTAACAACAAGTGACCTGATAAGGGAACACTCTCTTGAAAAGTTTAAGGGTAGACGGGACGATACAGAAGGTTGCAGGCTTGCCAAGGAACTGCTACAGTATCCGGACAGGAAAGTAGCCAAAAAATACGTGACTATGAACAGGCAGAGCCTTCGGACAACCACGGGTATTCTGACCGGTCACTGCCACCTACGAAAACACCTCTACAGACTGGGTCTGTCTGACACTCCACTTTGTAGAGGATGTGAACAGGAAGATGAGACTGTCGAACACATTCTTTGTCAATGTCCGACACTCTGTCAATTTAGGTTTTCTGTATTCGGCGAGTACAGGCTAACACAAGCCAGCATGAGGGAGCTTACTTCCGACGACGTTATCGCCTACTTCAAACAAGTAGGCTGGATGACGAGCTAGAAGGAAGTCTGAACCTCAGAAGGATGCCAATTGTGGCCTTAGTGCTGTGGAGTCACCCACCCTTCAAAATCTTACAGATACAGAACGAGTGGATTAACTCCTCTCAAAGGATACATAAATTCAAAAAACAATAGTGTCAAAATATATCCACTGTTTTTTATTCTAGCTTTATATCCAAAATATAAAAGACATTTTATCCTGCTCGTTTCGATGGAAAATCGATTAAACAAAGATGTGAAATCGGTGATGAATTAAAAAACACAAATGTAGTGTCAGTGATCACGTCAAACTACGAAACAACCACGAGCTGAATGATTTACAATCAATAATTGAAGTGTACTGCTAATTTTTGTCAATGCCGAATGACTAAATGATCAGATTTGGTGATTAAATTGTAGTATTCGGTTGAATAATTACGAACGTCCAAATTTTGAGATTAAATCATGAACAGGGACAAAGTTCAACCGCACATGTATGGTAAGGAAAATCAGTTCCTAAGAATAATATACTGAATCGAAACTTTAACTAAAACTAATTAACATCAACTCGATGTTTGATATTGAAGCTGCTCCTATAACTAACGAAGTAATCTTCTCCAAGAAAATTACTCCAGGTAGCAGCGTATGCTTTATGGAGCGTGCTAGAAGCGATTCAAATAGTCTTTTTTCTTTTACAAAATGAATGCATCGAATAAGAGGATCAAAGTAGAGTTAAATTACTGCCGTTTTTCATTAAACGGACCTAAAAGCAAGAAATACCGGTAAACAATCTTATCCAGAAACTGCCGATCTAAATACTTAAGTGGATTAAACGGCATTTTAAGCAAATTAAGTCGTAAGAAGTTTACCGTGACGAATTAGTTACATCCGAATGGGATGAAAAAGCAAGTGAAGAGAAAATGTCCCATTCAGTGAAATGTTCAATGTTTCATTTGGCAAAAGATACTGCAAAGTGTTGTGGTTATAAATTCCAAGTTAGTAGGAATCTGAAATGTAATACGAGTAATAACTGACTCTTGTCTCTAGCTTTACTTTGAACTGTTATTTGCGGTAGAAGCATATTTGTCGTAGAAAACGATCTATTGAATGGACACGCTTTAAGGTAGTAAATGTAATGCGAAAGCTGACAACGTTTTTGACAATCGACTTTACTATAACCGGCAAATTTATCTGAAGCTGTAAGAGGAATACAGTTGAGAACATTCGATATCGCCACGTTTAACTTAGCTAAAGTGCTAAGTATATAGTGATAATAATTAGAAAAGGGAATTTTTATTATTAACAATATTAACAATACGATTAAACGTTAATTCTTCAATATGCTTGTTTCCTTGAATGTTTTCTATTAACATTATTTTTTTAATTTATAAATATTGAAAGATGAGCACTTTTCCAAATTTGTTATGGGCTTCTTCAAGCTCCGGCAGCGCTGTACGAAAACCATGGTTTGATGTCTCATGTATTAATTTGAAAAATAAGATGAAGAAAGCTTTGAAAAATTGTAGAAGCGAAAATTTTCCTGAAAATACGAAGAAAGCATACATGAATTTAAAACCAGAATACAAAAGTAATATTCAATTGCGGCGAAAAGAATATGAAGCCAAAATTATTATGAAACTATCTTGAACTTGAATAATCCCAAGGAATTCTGGCAAACAATCAAACAGTTTCGTAACACATACAATCAAAAAGCTCTTCCAGTGCATATTTGGGAAAAATTTCACCAAAACATATATCCCCCTAGAACAACGATGATTCTTAGTTTTCAGGAAGTCACTCATCCCTTTTTGGATACCCCTTTCGACACAAATGAGATTTATAAAGTAATCAATCAATGTAAAAATAACAAGTCTCCTGGATGCGATGGAATATCTTACGAGTTTTTTAAAAATCTTCCAAATGACTGGATTATTTATTTAACATCCTCATTCAATTCAATATTCGATTCTGCTATTATTCCGAAATCTTGGTCTAACATTTTATTAACTATGTTGCATAAGGGATGCTCGACAGATGATCCTGGAAACTACAGAAGATTAG
>CAJUYG010004851.1:0-10631 GCA_910591675.1 Galerucella calmariensis | reverse complement strand
TTTCAGATGCAATTTTGTTGACTACACTAGTTAATAACAGGTAAATTCATAGTAAATAACAAGTACTTTACTTGTAAAATTGCCTGTTAATACAAGAGTACACTTGTCGTTTTATGAAACGCGAGTAATTACATATTTTGATAAACTTATTAAAATCTACTTGTTACTTACAAACTTGTGTTTTTGTGAAATAGGCCCAAGATCTGATGGTCAAATTTCAGATCAATATTTTCGATGTCTTTTATTGTGGGTAATTTGCTTAAAAAAACATATATTTAATTTCAGTCTCTTGCACGTTGGCGGTTTTGTTGTACAAAAATTTAGCAAAAACCGTAGCATATTTACACCTTTATTATTTAGTATTGTATATTAAAAAAGCGGTAATAATTTGGAGCATTTAAATGTCAGGAGTTTAACAAAAGGCCACACGCATTTTACAAACGTTAAGAGCCAGTCGGACAGATAATAAAAGACCTCACTACCCTGCAGACTTTCTTTTGTAGTCGAAACTTTTGGCACCTGTCAATCAGCATTAATATTTCCCAAATTATGGTAAATATGTTTTAGCTATTAATTGTGAAGTGGTTTTTGTTTATTGTAGTGTTTTTATTTTTTCGTGGTGTGGTGTTTTTAACTTTGGACCGATAATTTTATATGTATTGTTATCAATTAGGTATTATACCGTGTATTAATTTTAAAATTCACAAACAGAACAAGGGGCCTATTCTGTAATCAGTAACGATGTCGTTCGTGGACGATTATCGTTACTGAACGACTTTATATATTCAGTATCGTAACGATCGCTGTTAGATAACGACAAAATGGCTGATATTATGTCGTTGACGAACGTCACCTATGCAGCAGTCGTAATCGGGTTAGCAAGTCTTCGGTTAAGAGGTTTGTTGTGTTTTTTTTTCCAATATCTTAAAAACATTGTTCCTTATACAAAGATCATATTTTATTTAAGATGGATCAACGGCTACGTATTGTTTTGGATGAATTGAATAGAAAGTAAATTCATATAAGGATTGAAAAATAATCTAAACTATACACATGTAATATTTTTAGACAGACACGAAGGACTAATTTTCGTGTCTTAAGAGACCGAAGTAACCCCTTTGAGTTGCCTGAGGAAGTGTTCCGGGAGATGTATCGAGTAAACAGTGAAGCTGCTTATGAATTATTCCAGGACTTGTTGCCCTATTTGAATCATGGTAGCCGTAATACTAGAACACCTTCCATAGTTAGGTTTTTCACAACCATTCATTTCTTAGCTCATGGGAGTTATCAAAAATCTGTGGGTGTAGATTATTTAAATGGGTCATCACAATCTAACGTTAACCGATCAATTTGTTGTCTCTGAAGGCTTCATTTGTACTCAATTCATCCAAAACATTATATATTGTGACCTTGTTGTCTTAATGGACCGACTTTTAACTTTGTCCTTTTCCATAATAAAAGTTACTTGAATGTCAATCAAAAATCCCTTCCTAACCTAACAAAACAGCTACAGATGTCAAAAATTATACCAACCTTTATAAAATTGTGAAAATATTATCGTTATGTTTTGTCCCTAGATTTTAACGTAACGACATTATTACAGAATCTAACTTTGAAAAAGTATCGTTAACATAATAATCGTTACCGTAACGACGTCGTTGCATAACGACAAATTACAGAATAGGCACCTACTAGTGAATGCAAAAGAATACAAAACCGTTTTTATGGTCAAGATGGGGAACTGAAATGACATAAGGGATACTGCTCTTCCTTCAACCCCCTATAACCCACAAAAGTTGTTTCTAAAAGTAGTCGTATGGGGAAAATACAGGAGTGTTTGAACCTTAGGAAGAATAACATCAAGCTACGATTGATATTGTTACTTGTTGTGGTCCAATGCGAAAAAGTACAGGTTTTTTTCAAGGACTAGTTTCCAGAGACTCCAAGTTTCATATAAATAAAAAAATTATTCTTTTTGTTATTTTTTGGAAAATCAAACCAAGAAAAAGAATAATGATTGATTGGTAAAATACATCAGTTAATTATAATTGGTGACTATATCTTTCCAATTTTCAAATAGATATTGAAAATATGACTTCTACAAATCCCGTTAAATAACAGTGCTCCAAAAATAAAACTGCAAACACATGTAAGACACTTGAAAAAAAATATACAAGTAATACTTGAATAAAATCATTAATATTAAAAATTATAATTTATTGATGACCATGACTTTGAATAATTTTGTTTCATGCTTTTTTTTCTTCAATTTTTTTTTCCATATAATTGTGAATAATTATGTTCAAATCATGCTACTATCCGGTTTATTAACAGAAGAAATTTTCCAAAATTTTCCAAAACTAAATATTTTCGTACCTGAAGAAATGACAATTCTGACTGAAATCACATATTATAAAGAGAACAGATACGAAAGCTTGACAGAGAGCAGTAAAAAGAGAGAGAGATGGGTGGACATACCCATTTAAATGCCCATCGTCTTATGTCGACTTCGTTCGGGCTGCTTCGCGAAATTTGTCAAAAGGGTTGTCAATTTGCAAAATTCATAACGCCATTTTTGTTTGCTTCATTGTTTGAAGGTGTTCAATCGGCAATATTAATTGTGTTATTTGACTAATCGATTGTGCGTTGTGGTAATATTAACTATAAAAATATAGTGGTATAGATTATTATTCTTATAAAATGGATAAACATCACAGCGGAGTGTATTGTTCATACAGAGACTGTCCAAATAAATTTTATTCGGAAAGAAAAATAAAGTTCTTTCGATTTCCAAGGGATGAGAGTATTAAATTTAATATCCCGGCCTATGATAAAAGAAATTTTAAAGTTTTTGATATTAACTTTGGTGCTACAAATTATTATCAAAATGCATAGGTGTATATTGTATTCCCTTTGATAATAAGTAAATTAAGAATTATTTGTACTTTTAAATTTGGATGATTTTTGTAATTATTTGTGTTATCTAAAAATGAATTTATTAATGAATCTCCCAAGAGTAATGACTATTTATAACAAATCATAGGAATGTACATATAGGTATTTAATAAATACATAAATATATATTCGATTATGATTATTGTTTTAATTCATGGCGCAGTTTTAAAGATTTAGTGGAAATTTCCAAAAAAAACTAGATCCGGCACTAGAAATTGTTCTTGTCCCCGAGTCAACATTGCAATTTGGTAAGAAATTCGGAGAATATTTTAAACTGGCAACATCGCGGCCATACCGAGTTTTAATTTAAGGTCCAAGGTCATTGACGACGGAGCTGAAAATCGTTTGATGTTTTGCCGGGATTCGTATCTGTTTTCTTTATAATCTGTGCTGAAATGTGAAAACAATTCAAAAGGTACCAAAGAGCATATCATTAACGTTATCTTTAATCATAAGCTAAATATTTTTTTTGTTTATTTCATTTTTTGAAACTGTTTACATCACTGCGTGAAATTTCCTCTAGTTGAAGAAAAATCAGCCACCTTGGCTTCAAAAAGCGATATCCAGAACGTATTTTATTTTGCTAGTCCTAAGTTTGGAAAATGAAAGCGAATAAAGTAGTATTTCTTTGGATTTTTTAAACATTCATTCGTATAAGGAGAATCAACAATTTAAAAACTCAACATTTCTGGGATTCTCGGATAATATTGTTTGGATACGCACTGTAAATTTATCTTTAGACAATTTGTAACTTCCAGCAGGTAGTCTCATAAATGTTTCTTGTATGTCTTGTCCCCCACAATATCATATATTTTTCAGCATTATAAAAACATCAGTGTGGCTAGAGTTCCGCCCTAAACACACTGGGTGATGGTAGCAGTGTTACGGTAGCCTGGGTACCGGGGCACGAGGGTCATAAGGGCAACGAAAAAGCGGATGAAATGGCCAAAAGAGGCATATTAATGCCACTCGTTGGGCAACCATAACAAGAATAGAAACAAAGAAGTGGGTCGCCCACAAATCTCTGAAATGGTGGAGGAACTCACCAGGACAGAGGCAAGCGAAACAGTTCATATTAGCACTCGCCAAAATTTACAGCAGAGCTATATGAAAGGTTCAGTCTCCACACTAATATACTTTTTAAAAAGAGAAGAAAAGGCTGGAGAATGTAATCTAGAGTTTAGAGGACCACAATAGATCTGAAAAGGTTGCAGTGGAATAGGCCAAAAGCCACCTCACAAAATCTATCTATCTATCTAGAGTTCCGTCAGCAGAATTATGATTTTAAAATTAGAATTCCGCCTTTTGGCGAATGTTTATATGACATATCTAAAAATCCACCGAAAATGCCAATTTATGTAAGCTCGGCGTAGTTATTTACTTATAATATATGCTTTCCGCCGCTCAACGGCGGTGTTTTATGATTAAATTCCCTTCAACAGCGGATTAAAGGTTATTTTGGTAAGAATATTTTATTTTAAGGGGAAGGGTGAATGCAATGATTATATTTCCTTCCCCTTCTTCAAATACACAATGTAAGGGCATCATCATACATAAATGTGTTGATAATTTCATAGCTCCACCTGAGGTCCTTTAGAGACACTTGTAAAAATAGGAATACTAGCAGAAAACACATAAAAATACGGATCTACCTAGTAGCAGTTTCTTTATAGATATATATAATATATATATAATAGATACTGTTTAATATCCACCCATTTTCATTGAGTACCTCATTAATAACTTTTTCAGATTCCATAGAAATAAAGAGTTTGAGTCTACAGTTTGGATTTTATTTTAAAGCTTCATTTGAAAAACCCTGTTTAAAATTACATTTTCTTTACATTTCCTCTAAATATGCTCACTTTACTGTAGGTACTTTTTATAGTCAGACGTAGGCAGATTGAAATACCAGATATAGGTAACTCACGGGTTCATTTGGGCTCTTAGAGTAGGCAGATTAAGGACACGAAACCATACCTACTGAAGGGCGTACATGAACTGCGGACCAAAAACCATAAATGATTTTAAAAATTTGTCATGTGTTTTTAATGACCCATGAATTGCGGACCAAGTCGAAAGAGAAGGGCTGCATCCTTGTTTTCTATGATAGATTTGAGTGTGTAGTAGTTTGATGTACGTATTTGTGAGGAAGGCTGCATCCTCGTTTTACGTAATAGGTTTGAGTATGTAGTAGTTTGATGTACGTATTTGTGAGGAAGGCTGCATCCTCATTTTCCGTAATAGATTTGAGTGTATAGCAATTTGATGTACGTATTTGTGAGGAAGGCTTAGTCCGCAATTCATGGTTTTTAAAAGAGGGGTCTTCTTGGTTTGGTCCGCAGTTCGAGTACGGAATTATTAAAATCAGGTAATCGGTCCGCAATTCGAGGCCGCCGCTACTGAATCCTAGCATTTCCAACCTTCTTCTCATTCTAGAATATGACTCCAAAGAGGGAGCCGAAAGGACGAAAAAAAAAACTTCAGGGAACTTAGCAATTTGGAATATGAATTTAATATTTTTCATGAAATTTCTGGGATTGCTTCTTCTCTGGTCTATTTGAATCTTTTTATCACTCTTTTATTAGCTTCATCTGTATGTGGATGTATTATAAAACGGAGTCTTCAAACCTAATTTTCTTTGACAGCCGAACGTCAATTTTCATTCACATCCGAAATCTATTTTTAAATATGGACACCTACTAATGAAACCAAAAAGGATGTTTCCATTGTGGATCGAACTAAAGAGTGGAACATTATTTTTAATTTTTTATCAATATAAAATATAACTATAACAAAGCACATCCTTTCTGTAATAAAAAAAAATTATTTTTAGTTTTTTTCTAGTTTTTTTTTAATTTTAGATATTATTTATTAAAAATTGAAATAAAAATAATAAAAATTCATTTAAATATTATCGAGATCCGAATACCAAAATATTCAAAATAAAAAATATAACAGAAATAAGTTTTTAAAAATAAAAAAAAAATCAATAAATTTTTAAGAATTTTTCCGAGTATTACACAAATTTAAAAATAGGATGATACTTATATCAAGCATATTAAAAGCACAAAAACCACTGTAATGAATAGATCAATCGCACTTCCAATAAAAGGTACCTATATCGGATTTAAAGAAAGATCAAGCCTTTTTAATATGTCAAACAATAAAGCACTGTTTACCCCCTGCCGTGCAAAACACGATAATCCAAAATACCAAAAAGTCACACTCCGAGCATATCACAATATCCATATATGTTAACCCCATAAACAAAAGTGCAACAAAACACTATAACATTAACTCTACGTGAATCTAACCTAAAAATGAAGCGTCTGGAAGTCTGAAAGGGCGTGTCTATAGCGCACTATAAGGATTAAACTCCACCTAGTGAAGCTAAAAACAGGTTGCAGGATAACGGAGAGCCAATGAAAAGGTCGATAGGCGGGGTTATTTTGAAGCTTCGCTGAACGGTAGCGTAACCTACCGGTTGAAAGACTAAACCACAGTCCTAAGTGTACTATTATATGATTATTCTTCATTATAGTGCCTACGTTCGTAGGTAGTAGATGGTTGGTTAACAAACGGTCAATTTCCCTACGTAAAAAAACGACATATGCACTCAATTTCGTATAATTTGGTTTCGGGCTCGATCTTCAAATAGTTTTTACTCAATTATAGTGTGGATTACACCTATTATCATCATTCAGTGCGCTAAATTGCTTTGGTTGTTTCAAATTAACGTTATTAACTTTTTAAACTGTTCTTATTATCAACGTTTATCGTTTTCTCACCTTTTTTTTTCGGCTTAGTGCTAGTGATTTGACTTAGTGGTTTTAGTGAAACTTTTTCAAGACGTCTCCTAACTTCAGCAAAGTGGATAACAAACCCTTCACGACGTTGAATTTTACGGATTTGGGTTCCCCTTTCGGGGGACCCAACGAAGATCCTCCGGGCACTCCTACGATGGCCGGGGATGGTCATATCGGACCGCCGACACCTCATGAATCCAACAATTCGACACCTGTTTCGAAAAGTGCTTTTATCGAGCTGCAGCAGCACGGATATGGACCCTTGAGGACCTCTTATCCACACCACTTCAATTCGCCGGCGGGAAATGCACATTCTGGTCCGACGGGGGGCCACGATACTGGGTTTCCAAGTCCCAGGGGTGGTTTAGGTGGATATCCCTTTCCCCCTATGCAACAACATTCGTATACGGGTTACCATTTGGGATCTTACGCTTCTAATTGTCCACCTTCTCCAAAAGATGACGGTAAGTTATTATTTTTAAATTTCAAATATGGAGCTGCTTGAAAAAACATAAATCCAATTAATTAATAATGACAAATGATTAAAATAGATTTTTAATCAATTTAGGTATATGAATTTAACATATGAATTTAACAACTGTCGGGGCATATAGCCCGAGTAGTAGTTGTTGTTTCTCTGTTCTTCTTTGAAAAGTATTTTTCAAAAAGTTTGTATGGCTTTACAATAGTATTAAACTATTATCTTTGACAACTATTGATAACACGCTTTGCTGAAATGACAATTTTTACAGGAAACTGTAAATAACTACACAAATTTACTTATCAAAGTCAACTGAATAATAATTTAGCTTTTGGTTTGTTTTTTATTCGCAAAACACTTCTTCCTGGATGACAAAAATTATGTGATAGCTTAACAATTCTTCGTTGAAAGCATTGCTGTTTTAACACGTACGTTGATATATCCAAAAATGCTATATATCACCGAATAATATTATAAGGTATTCGGTGATATCAGTTTCGGTCAATATTAATTGATTCAGCTGAATAAGTCTTGTGCATTATCCTTTACCAGCACAAACTAATCACTATTGAAACACGCATTTGAGCTATAGAAACTGATTTCTGTAGAATATTTATTGCTAAGACTTAATTAGATAGATGATAAAAAGAAGATACTAGATAATGAATAGATATTGTCAGAAACAAAAGTTTTGGATGGCAAAAAATGATGGTAGAAAAATAATATGGAAAAAAAGCTTGCGATTAGTAAACCAAAAATAAAGTCTGATCAAAAAATTTGTAAAATTATAATCAACATTCTTCTTCTTTTATCTTCTTCAAGTGTTTTAGCGTTCACATTTTTAAGCTTTATTCCGAGTTTTTTGGTTATTTTCAAATTTGCAATTGGCCCTTATTTGCTTGAAAAATGGTAAGAAATTCTTTAAATTAGCGACATAAATTGAGGATTCCTTAACCTCCTTTAAAATCTTTTTTAAATTTAGGAGAAACACTGCTGCAAAAAAAGAGCAGATGTTAAAACTTATAAAATACCATGAAAATGAAGAATTTTAATTCCTTTTTTATTAGTTATTTGTAATTATAAGATTTCTAAGGTATTTTATTTCCAAAAATCGAACACAAAATTTTGTTATATTTTGTAACCTACGCTAGATGCATCAAACATAGATGTCCGACGGCTCAAAGGAGTTATTTAAATAAAAAAAAATTAATTTGAAATCTGATATGAAGTAAATTATCCGTAAAACAGTTCTAATATGAAACCTTTCAGGAACTGGATTATAATTCCGTCGGTAATGTCACTATAATAGAACAGTTTAACTTAGATACCTACTGTGGTTGTTCTCGGATTCTTGTGTTTAATGGGATTTTATTTATCCACACTTTTTAATAATAATATTTTTTTTATTTTGTTAAAATCAATGATGCCCACAGATTATGATATTCAATATATTTTACATAATCCAATGAGGAAAGTAAAGACACAGGTTAATAACTACAACACTACATCCAGGATTATGATGATACTGGAGAGATTATCAGATAAATTATAGTGAAAAGGACACTTTTTAAATACCTGGGAAGACTTTAAAATTGTATAAATCACAAACAAATGGATATATCTTTGTTCCTTGGTCTAAATAAACCTGGGAACAAAATTTAAGCCTATAAAGAAGTAAAGAGTACCATATATAACTGTTCAAAAAATCAAGAGCAGCATCACTTTTACAAACTCTTAAGAAATGAAAAACCTTTAAGAGGTTTTTTTAAAGTGAAGTTGAAGAAAGGGAGGAAGAATAGAAAATGATCCTAGTTAAGATATTACAATAAAGATTGAATTTGATAAAAAATACGTAAAAAGCAGCTTGACAAAAAAATGTGTTGTCCATTCACAGTAGATGTGGTGAAATGTGAGATAAAATATTTTTCCGCAAATCACTAGAAAATGTTGACATTCCAGATTAAATTCCTTGAAGAAATAGTCAAGATTTCCTTACTGTAAGGCAATGATATTCGTACTTTTCCCTTTATTTATTTGGCAATAATTCTAATGAAGCAGTATTCACTGCCTAAACCATCGCTAGAGGAGTCCCAGAAATGGAAAATACATCATCACTTATCATTCCACTTTCGACAGTTTGACCATTCAAACCTCGATTCAAACTTAATACGTTTCCTTAGTAACCCAACTAATTTTATTACGAATTATAAAGCACCCTTTTATGTGAATAAAATTATTCGCGACTTTATAAAAATTTGCAGGCAACAGTGACAACGTACCACAACCCGATTTTGCTATTTGTTTCTTCTTTGGTTATGATATATATTAATGTGTTTGTTGAGTTATAATATTGTGTGTATATTTTACCGGTTAGGTTTAAAAGCAGCTCGTTACAGCTGAACATCGCCTTTTCATTATCAGTATTTCGCTTATTTTATTTTATTATGTAAGTAAATAATGAATAAAGACATATTATTATATTATTATTATTAATATACAAAATGTTGTTGGAATAGAAACTTCCGTATGTTACGGACACAAAATAATATATGTTTAACTCCACCATTATATCGAATTTGCCACCATAAGTGTTCCAACCGAATATACCACCTTTCAGCTTTTAATTCCTAATTGTTTCTCGATATACTATAGGAGGAAAATTTAAGAATTTTTCCATGTTCAATAAATTTTATGCATTTATGTTAATTTTCTTAAATATATTTGAGATTCATATATATTTTAAAAAGTACATTATCACCACTATTCGAATTTTTCATTATATATTAGCTGTTTTCAGATTATTGTTATTTATTTTGCATTCTTATGAATCGGTATTTAACAAATTAGAAAAAATTACTTCACTGTAATTTTTTTTAAATGACACTTATTATAAACGTATTTAAATTGAAATAAAAGCATTAAAAAATAACTTTACAACATGGCTACACATAATATATTCATACTATGTATCATTCAATATTATCGCAAAAGTTTATTTCATTTTAAAATTGTTGCATAGCATTTTAATAATTTAAAGATCTCAACATTTTGTACTTTACCTACTTTCAACTGGAAGCAATCTTAAATAATCATTATAATTTGAATGTAATGAGATGATTCCATAGGTACAACTATTTCACTTCATATTCCATTATATATTTCTATCACTGCTGAAGAATATTTCGTCTTTCGTCCCATATTTCGTCCTCTGATTCTATATATTTGTTTCTGATATATTATCCCAATCTGCATTCAAGAAATATTTAGGAGCCCGTTTTGCAATTTCATTAGCAATTATAATTTCTACTAATGAAAAATGTTCTTAAATGCTGCTTGTCTGAAGATTATTGGTCAGAATGGGAAATATCCGAGTATATTATTGACTA
>CAJUYG010004850.1:0-15456 GCA_910591675.1 Galerucella calmariensis | reverse complement strand
TAACAAGAATTAGACTAGGCCACACTAGACTTACCCACGGACATCTGATCTCCAAGGATCCACCACCAGAATGTGACTTATGTGAAGAGTTGATAACCGTCAAGCACATATTAGTGGAGTGACCTATGTATAGTGAAGAACGAATATTGTTCAACATACCGTATAATTTAAATGAAGTGTTTAGCACGTGCACCACAGAAAATATTTTAAATTATTTGAAGTGTTTGAACATTATTCGCCAATTGTAATTTGTAAATGTACATTGGCCGCTAATAGCCTACATGGCTGATGCGGTTTCTCTTTAAATAAAAAAAAAAGTTATGTAAATGGGATTTAACTGAATAAGTAACTTCGCAGTTCAGTGATGTTGACTGTTACTCACTGAGTTACAGATAGACATTTGAACTACTGTACGTCAAGTTTCAATATTTCAAATCTACAAGAAAAACTAATTAAACTGCACAAAAACGCAATGACTGTCTATTTAATCAAGGAAATGGAAAAAAGAGACTGAAAAATACAACCTCAGAACAGTATGGAATGTATTAGGAAGCAATTATTAAAAGTAATTATGCCTCCAAAAGCAATACAGAAATTATTTACATGAAAAGAGGGGAAAGTAACTGTACAAATTAAATTCAGTTAGACAAGGCCCTGCATTTTCCATTGAAGAGTGGTAACAGGTTTGTGAATATATATAAATTAAATCCTTTTTTGGATAGATAGGGCTTTTATTTGATAAAGAACATAAAGATCCATACTAAACAATGAAATTAGACAGTTCAGTTTGTTAAAATCTACGTTATATTTAAACTGAAAGTTGTGACGTGTTTCACTAACACAGTAGCTTTCTCAAACGAGTAGTGGAGGTATGATGAAAATGTCTCAATTTATACAGTGCACTGATACTGAATTTCACGGATATCGACGAAAGTATTATAATCCTTTTACATGGAGATAAAAAGTGAAAAAAATTTAGGTTCTACATGCAAAATTTCAAAATTTTAATCGAAAGTGTGTTGGTTTGTTAATAAATGATTTTAGTACTTGGAATCTGATTTTTGGTTGTCATAGCTACGTTTGTGTTATGAAATTCTAGTTTTAAGATTTCCAAAAGTTGTACCCATGTAAATTTTGTCACAGTTGTCATTGCCACATTTCAATTCATGAACTCCTGATTTGTTTAATTTTGGAGATTTAGTTTTGTTATTTTTAATGGGTTTGAATGAATTGTAATCGGTTTTAAAGCAAATATTCAAGTCTAAGGTTCCTAAAAATGATTTGATTTGTAAGGATGGTATTTCAATGTATGTTAGCTTCCAAATTGATTATTTTTGTTTTCATCAGAAAGAAATATTTGTTCTAGAGTCTGTTTTAGTATCTTATTTTCCATAATATTGTCTATTAAATTTGGACTACCAGGGCAACAGGCCACGGCAAGTTTCACCTCATGTTGGAAAACAAATTCAAGTCAAGCCAACTCCGTTCCCATTCCGTGCACGAGAGAAGACATCGCCGCTATCGCTCTTAGAGCTGAAAGGGTCCTGAGCCTTCCTCTGTCTTATCTTTAGCGTGTGTAAGATTTGAATTTGGCGTGCTAATTATTACAATTTGGTTTTTTAATATATTCAATTTATATTGAATGTCAAGTATTTCAATAAATAATTATCATTTCCATTCTTGGTATTGATTATTCAATAATAAATGAATTAAATAAATGTATTCGGGAGTAAGTAAATTCATTTTTTTTCCAACTTAACGTTAATTTTCATGAAGTGTTGCAGCTTTTCCCCTTTTGCTTCTGGTTTTAATTGGTTTTGTTCCGTTTAAAAAGCTTGTGGCGTCCAATTCAATAATAATTGTGAACACCATTCCAGTGATAGCGTATGAAATAGTTCATATGGTTCAATTGAGCGAAAAACTACCGTGAACCAATATTGCGAAATATGGTTTAAAGGACTAGAAAAAACATTTTCAATCCACCAGGTAATTGAGGTAACAGTCCATTCCAGAAAAAATTTAATGAGTTGAAAATGTACTCAATTATTGACACACAAAGTGAGAGTAAAAGAATCAAAATAGTACAATTAACATGTGTATTAGTTATAAATACAGGGTGTCCCAGGAGTTCATACCAAAAACTTGGGAGGTGATAGAAAGGCCAAAAATAATGACGGTATTTCATATAAAAATTTTTCTTTACGCCCTTCGTTAACGAACTATAGGGCTCTGAAGTTGGGAATTAAAAATGGTTTTTTATTTACAATTATCAAATGGCTGATTAGAAATTGGTAATATTTCAACCGTTGATAAACACCATAATTGCACACTTTTTGGCGTGATATACAAGTCTACAACATACTTGTGAACTCAGGTACCGACTAAGTTAAATGGTGGATGCGCCATTTTTTTTATGGAAGTAAAACTTTTTTCAGTTCTAAATGAAATTATTGGCTTTTGTGAACATTTTTAGAAATATCAAGTCCTCTTGTGACATCTCGATAACATTAACGGCTTAGGAGATACGGGCAATTTTATGTCGCATTGCAATTTTCTGTGGCTAATAGACTATGTCTTCGGCCATTCGCCACCACACACACACACACATGTCGCACTGCACACCTATTGGCGCTTTCACATTTATTTTGAATGTACGATCACAGGAAGCAATTATTAAGAAATTGGTGTAATTTTTTCAAGCCGTTTTGACTTTTTTGATGTCGTTAATTACTTGGTTACTCGTTTTTTCTAATCCGCTAATGTAATGTAGTTATTAATTTTTCAGGGTTTTGTTGATATTTTCACTTTTATTAAAGTAATGTTCGTTTTCAATAAAGTTCTTTATAGTTCTTTATAGCATGCTTCCTGTAATCGTACATTCAAAATAAATGTGAATGCGCCAATAGGTTTTCAGTGCGACATAAAATTGCCCGTATCTCTTAAACCGTTAATGTTATCGAGATGTCACAAGAGGACTTGATATCTCTTAAAGCCAATTATTGCATTCATAACTGAAAAAAGTTTTACTTACCAAAAAATTGCGCATCCACCATTTAACTTAGTCGGTACCTAAGTTCACAAGTATGTTGTAGATTTGTATGTCAGGCCAAAAAGTGTGCAATTATGGTGTTTATCAACGGTTTAAAATATTACCAATTTCCAATCAGCCATTTGATCATTGTAAATAAAAAACCATTTTTCATTCCCAACTTTAGAGCCCTATAGTTCGTTAACGAAGGGCGTGAAGAAAAAATTTTATATGAAATACCATCATTATTTTTAGCCTTTCTATCACCTCCCAACGAACGGTACGAACTTCTGGGACACCCTGTATACAATAATTTGCGGAGAGAAAAACAAAATCGTAAATCCGATAGATAATCGGGTAATGGTTATTATCAACTAATTAACATATTCAACGCCGTATCAAAAATGTCTTAATCAAACCATACTTCAGTTTGAACTCTTTTTTGTCTTAACAAAAAAACCAACTACAAAACACAACAAAAAGGGCAAGCAGAATTTTCAATAAAATACATCAAATAACTTAATATTTGATGACGGTACGGAAAGTTTTCGAATATTTGAAAATTCATTCACCTGTTTCAAATAATGCTTCGACATCGGAATTTTCATGCTTACAATTTCAATCATTTGAAATTTCAGGATATTATTAACTAGCATAAAGACGAACGAGAAGAGAGTCTACTCTAAATTGTTCTTAAATTTATGGGCAAATTAAAATGTGACATTCACTCGACGGCTTTTGGATTTAATTAAAATGGATATATACCGAACGTCCTTTCAGTTGGAAAATTTGAACATCGGGAGCGGATATATAATAGAATTCGAATTTGTGTACTTTGGACCGGTAGGTAATGCAATAAATTCTAACGTTGATAACTGAAAAAAATATTAATGTGAAAGCAGAAAATGAGTCGTCGTGAAGTAATTTCATGGTTTACTAACAGCGAGTAAGAAGAACGAGTTCAAAAACACAGGACCACTTACGTCCTGTACCATCCATTATTAAGGAGCTACACCCGATAGAATGAAAATTCATACTTGTTTTTCTTCGCCACCCAACTTTTATACTTATTTTCACCCAAGTGGCTCAATGCTCCATGTTCCTTTAATTCAACCTCCATTTGTCTATTTAATTTTATTCATTTTCATACCGAATCTTCCCATTTGAACATTTATTTTTGTTTTTTTGATCACATTAAGGTATGTTATGCCCCTGTTGAGAACTTCATTTTTCTGAATCGTTTGACATCCCCGTACTTTTCACCTTCATTTTCCCGTTGTATCCCTTCCCATTACGGATTCCAAGATTATCCTATTCGATCAATGGTATATCCCTTTCCTTTCAATTAAGCTCTTTCTCTCTATTTACACCTGAATTGTCGCAACTATTTTGGTGTCACACTAGGTTATACCCAACTTTTTCAAATATCAAATTTTCATTCAATTTTTCAAAAAGACACATTCTCCTACGTCGCATCTCTACATCAAGATCCATGTTACCTTTTTTTGTAGCATCTTTTGTGTCTTTTTCTAATAATTCCACGCTGCTTTGAATCTTTCTTTCATACAGGCTGTTCCGCAAACGCAAACTACAGATGCTAGATGTGATTTTATGGCTTTCTTACCTAATTCACCCCCATCTTAAGGCTCCTCCTACGGGAGGCAAGATCGCGCTGCTAACTTATTTTTAAAATCCTCAAAAACCATTACCCAAAAACTACAAACTTGGTTTATTGTATAACCCTGCTGTTATGAATTGTTGATTGTATCATATAGATTATTTTCATATACTAAAAAATAATAAATTAGATACTTATTCGCTTTTAATTTGAATATTTGATAACGACGTATTTTATAGTGCACATCATTGAAATAATAATTCGAGATAGCAGGAATTGACAATTATTCAGATTCAGAAGTGGAATACAGATGGAAACACTCCTTCACAAATTTAAAAAATTGCAATGAATGGAACTTTGAACCTTTTGCCTCAAAAATAAAAAAAACTGTTATGCATTCTTCGCTGCCTTTTATGCACCTACCATTACGTCAGTTATATTGTGACTGTGGCAACACTGCTCACCTCGCTGACATCTGACATAGAATTAATTGATTTCTCGAGAGAGACACATGACAATTACCACTTGTATAACCAGTTAAATTACACTATAACCTATGCAAAGATGTATAAGTTTAAAGAATAAATGTAATAAATTGAGTGCTACAATACTTCAATCAAATCCCACACATTGGTCAGTTTCGATCCCGATTTGGACTCATTAAAAGCGAAAAATTCAGATCGTTCACAAATCACCGGTGTTCGACCACTAGACCGCTGGGTTATTCACACATAAATGTGAGTGATTGCATGCCTTTTATCCATTTCCTTTATGTTTACATAAATACTTCTCCATTTGGGCTAGCACGTACTCAGTGTTTCAATTAATTATAACTATTTTTTATTGCATGACCATACATTCATCCATTCAATACATTGAACAATACTTGTTCTGTAAGACAGAAAGTATTATCATTGCGTTAACAATTCACTTCGTTCACCTTATACTCACATTTCTTTATTTATAAAGTTTGGAACTACATTCTTATGGGTGAAAACAGTGAAAATAGTCTCACTACGGTACATTCTGAAACACAATCAGATAAACTAATACGATTAACAAACGAAAGGGATACAATAATTGCCACATTAACTCGTTTAATTAATTTCACTAAAAGTGCTAGTGGAGACAAACTGATAGAACTTGAAGCTCGACTCGAACACACACAACAATTAATTTAACAATTTGACAAAGTGCAAACAGTCATTGAACATTTGAACGCAACAGAAATATATAGCTCTAACAGAGAATCATTTGAAAACAGTTACTTTCAGGGCATTGCGTTTGCTTAAGATATAATTTATCAAATTCATTCAAACATTAATAAAAAACATATGCAATCTATTGAGTCAAGTAGCAAGTCTGCATTACAACACACTACATTTAACAAATCGTTTTTACCTCCAATTGATCTTTCAAAATTTGACGGAGATTATAGAAAATGAATTTTTTTCTTTAGAAGATTTTCAGCGCTCGTTGATCAAAACTCAACACTTTCCAAGGTCGAGAAATTGTATAACTTACAGGGTAGGCTTCAGGGTGAGCCTGCAGAAATCATACAAGATATTGAATTAACAGACAATAATTATTATAAAGTAGCTTTAAAACTTTTAATTGATCGGTATGAGAACAAAGTCATTATTGACAAGCATGTTGAAGATTTATCCAATATACGTGAGGCAAGTAATGAATCTCCAGTACATTTGAGGAAACTTATCGACACTCTCAAACAACACTTGAGAGACCTTAAATCATTAGGGGAACCCACAGAATCGTGGGACAGACTTTTAATTCAATTAATAAAATTAAAAGTTGATAGAGGTACAAGGGAACGTTGGCTAGAAGTCTCCCACTCACAATCAAATAAAAATCCTTCTACACTAAATGAATTTTTGGACTTCCTAGTATGCCGTTGCGAATACTTAGAAAGTACAGAAAAAATTGTTTCGTCACAAAAACAGCGTCATTCACAGAATACAAAAAATTATAATTCACATTCTAGGCACCTCTCGCAAAATTCCAAAACCACTTATACACTTTCCTCCGTTCAGAATGATACTGCACTCGCAACAAAATCTTATAGTTGTTCCTACTGTCAACAACCTCATGCTATTTACAATTGTTCAAACATGAAACTTTCATTAAATGACAAGTTCCGGGAAATTAGGAAGTTAGGCTTGTGCACAAACTGCTTGAGAAAGGAACATTCTAAAAATGAATGTAGCTCAGGGAGCTGTTGTTGCTGTGGTGCTTAACACAATACAATACAATCCCACCAATCAATCTGATATCAAAGCCTCACACTCTAATAGTCGCGGCAATCAGGTGTGTGTGTGCTACTTCAGTGTATCGGTAGAAAATCTTGTGCTCTTGTTCCACGGACATAAAAAAAAGACAGTAAGAACACACGAGAAATTACTTGCCTGTATGTAGTTAGTTGAATAGGGCTTCATAGATCCTGATAAAAATCCGAACTCTTAGTAAGAAGTTCAAGCGTAATATATACAAAACTAAATAACAAAACAAAACAAAACAATTTTGTTCTTGAATATTCGATATCAGTAGATAAGAACTAGAAATTAATCAAAACCGGTATTATTCGAGAAATAAAGGTGACCGTACACACAGAGTACGGTTGGAGTACTACTCCGACAGCGGTAAATTGAGCAGTAAATATCATGGATAGTACGATGGTCAAACAAATATTGGATGAAATCAGAAATAGTGAAATTGAATTGAAAAATAGCATCGAAGCGAGCAAAGCTGATATTTTATTGAAAGTTGAGGACCTACACTGTCTACAACCAAGGAACTTTCAATCAGAACGATGGTGTGGTTGCCTTTATGAAATCAAACTTAAGCTTCACTTTCTCAATACATAAGCTTGGTTATATCAGTATGCTTCAAATTAAAATCAAACTTGATGGGAAGAACATAATAATTTCAGGAATGTATAGCCTTCGCTTGACCCTTCAGATTTTCCAAACTTATTGCAAGAGTATCTAGACGATAATGAATCGAAAACCAAATTCTCACACAGATAAGAAACAAGACAAAAAGGCAACTATGTAGTTTCGTCTTACTTGTAATCGAATTATTATTATTATGTTATTGTATCTATTTTACTTCAAATGTCTTCTTCGTACTTAGAATAAGTGTTCAATCACTTATCAAGATTTTTTTATTCACATGGTATTCTTGGTTTCTCATTGTATTGAATTGTATTGCATTGCAATACTGTATTATTGAAAATGTGAATAAACTACTACTACTATTAATCAGTCAACCGTTTCCAATTCAACCAATACAGGTCAGAATCAAGGCCAACCTAAACCAGACATCAATAACATTGCTCCAACCTCTTATTTACATACAAATAATTCTACACTAACACACATTACTGCATTCTTTCGAGACAAACAATTTGGTTTTTTTATCAATTCCCATTCCCATTAAGGATAGTCAAGGAAATGTCCATCCCGCACGAGCTCTCCTGGATGTGGGCAGCCAGAGTAATTATATCACCGAGGAACTGAGCAAAAAATTGCAATTATCTGAGCACGACAATAACATTCCCATTTCAGGTATAGGCCAGAATTCCATTGGTATCTTCAAACAAGCATTTACCAACGTTAAATATATGCATTCAGAACTCAAAATTCATGTACCATTCTCAATACTACCTAAAATTACCGACATTTCCTTAGCAGACCCTACCTTAAATAAGCCAGGGGAAATTGTCTGTCCCACTTGGAGCTTCAATATTCTATGATCTGCCCTTCCATCACACCCGATCTTAAGGCCATGGAAAACCCCAACTTCAGAACACAAAACTAGGCTGGATATTGACAGGTGTCATTCAAATCCCTGTGATACATCGTCCTCAAAAATCATCATAATCAATTAAGCAAGTTTTGAGAGCTTGAAGAGACCCCAACTAAAAAACATTTATCATTGGAAGAAAACTGTGGAAACACAAAACACCGTGAAAACGTGTTCAAGGAAACCACTAGTCGTGATTCTACTGGTAGGTTTGTTTGTAATGAGCCGACCCTATTGATACATATATTTTAAGTTGTTTTTTCATGAAAAGCATTATTTTTGTGAGCGTAACCATGAAGTGAGTGTGCGTCGGAGACTTCTAAGAGCTGATCGCGACAACGGTAACGAGAGGGGTGGATGATCGGCAGTCGACCGGAAACCGGCAAGAGAGAAGCAGCTGCACCTTACTGTTGAATTGGGGTGAGGATTGATCGATATGATAAATGATCCATCAATCGATCATTAGTAACGATATCAATTATTTTCGTTATTTTAGCCATAATAGTGCTAAAACCAGTAGTGTGGCCACTGACGTTACTTCGTTGTTTTTGCGTACGCCATCGAGGGACAAGAATAAGAACCGTTGTTAGTACAAAACTGTCGTTTTATATATTCAAAAACTGTTTCAGCATTAGGTTATTTTTTTAATAGAACTGTTTATTTTCTATATTGGGTAACGGGATAAAAGGGTCTGGTTTATTGTGGGGTTTGGTAATTATGAATATGTAAATTAAAAACGTGATGAATTTTCATTTCAAAAGTCTTGAA
This sequence comes from Galerucella calmariensis, assembly GCA_910591675.1. Taxonomy (NCBI): domain Eukaryota; kingdom Metazoa; phylum Arthropoda; class Insecta; order Coleoptera; family Chrysomelidae; genus Galerucella; species Galerucella calmariensis. Next base: position 6,220 of record CAJUYG010004850.1, on the reverse strand, counting down.
TACTGTTGAAACTATTTATTGACTGTATCTGTTATTTAGAGAACCTTGTGTTTATTATAACTGAACCCCGAACGTTTAATTTTAAGGTTGTCTAATCTATTAATTGTAGAAAAGTTATTTCTTCCAATTGTAGTATTCGGCGGGACTCTTCATGTTGTGAAATTTCCATTGAACGATTCCATCAACCAATTAGGTGATTCTAACTCAGCAGCTCTGAATCGTTTAAGAAGCATTGAAAAACAATTTGAGCGTTATCCTGAGTACAAGTCAAGTTCAATAATGAATACCTGGAACTTGATCACATGTCTTCAGTAGATTCCATATGCCAAGAAAAAACACCTTCCTTTTACCTACCACACCACGGTGTTAAGAAGGATAGCTCCTCCACAACCAAACTGCGAGTTGTATATGATGGTAGCGCAGTCACTGATTCTGGAATTTCTTTGAACCATTGTCTTGGTGTTGGACCACAAATCCAAGACAATCTTTTTGATATCATTATTCGCTTTCGTACTCATGCATTCATTTTAACGGCTGACATCGAGAAGATGTATAGAATGGTAGTAGTCCATCCTGAACATCGTCGTTTCCAGCGAATATTCTGGCGGGAAGTCAAGGAAAGCCCCATTGAAGTTTTCGAGATGTCCAGATTAGCCTACGGACTAGCATCTGCTTCCTACCTAGCCACTCGATGTCCACATGAATTAGCCATTCAAAACCAACCGCACGGATTCTGCAGAAGAATCCATTCAAATGAAACAAGAAATCACTTCCATTCTTCAGTCTGGTGGTTTCGAACTGAGAAAGTGGTCTCATAATGATCGACCAATCATTTCAGAACAATCCTCAGAACATTAAACTTTTCACGAAAAATCTGAATTCAAAACTTTAGGTCTTGTTTGGGATCCAAATCTTGATGTATCGAAATACTCCACAAATTTTCAACTTCCAACGTCTATCCATGTTACTAAGAGTCAGACTCTTTCCATAATTTCAAAGATTTTTGATCCCACAGGTCTTGTCTTGTCTTGTCCAGTCATCATTGAGGCCAAACTATTTATGCAAGCTCTTTGGCAGTGTCAAGTCAACTGGGATGATCCAGTACCCTCGCATTTACTCGACGCCTGGAAATCGTTTCTGGACAGTGTTCATCTAATTGATCGGCTAGAAATTCCAAGGCATGTTTTGTGTATCTCAGATGGAAAACTCGAGATTCACGGTTTCTGCGATGCCTCCGAGGCTGCATATGGATATTGCATATATCTTTACTCCCACAGCTCTACTCAACATTCAACTAGGCTTCTTCGCCCCAAAAGCAGAGTGGCCCCCCTCAAAAAAATTACATTACCTCGTCTAGAGCTTTGTGGCGCTCTACTTCTTTCTCGCTTATTAAACGTCGTTCAGACTGCAATCTCTAAACTTATAGATCAAATACACTTGTATACAGATTCCAAGATCGTTCTAGCTTGGATATCTACTTAACCCTGTTACTTGCAGATGTTTGTAGCTAATCGTGTTGCAGAAATCACGGAATTAACTTCAGATTCTTGTTGGCATCATGTTCCCTCTGTCGAGAACCCGGCAGACGTTATTTCCAGAGGAGCCACTCCCGAACAATTGTATACAAACACCATGTGGTGGAGCGGTCCTTCATTTTTGCAGAATGGGCATTCCCGCCCAGCACCCTATAACGCCGATTTGAGGCAACTCGACATTCCCGATATGAAAATTAGCTTAACCTCACTTGTTAGTCAATCTTTTACTGATTTTTCAATATTTCAGGCATTTTCTTCTCTTTCGAAACTCCAACGAGTTACTGCATATATCCTGCGTTTCAAGAATAATTGTCGCTCCCATGATAAATTGATAGGTCCACTATAGGTACAAGAGCTACGGTCCGCTTTTACGTATCTCTGTCGGTTGGCACACTATCAAGAATTTGCTACTGAAATTGATTTGCTATCCAAACAAAAACCTAGATCAAGTAGATTATTGAACTTACACCCTTATTTAGACGACAATAATGGTCTAAGAGTTGGAGGCAGGATCGAACATTCAAACGTTAGTTATGCTCGAAGGCATCCTATTATTTTACCACCAAAACATTCGCTAACAGAGTTGATAATCAGGCATGAACACTTGACTCATTTGCATGCAGGCGTACAACTGTTGCTTTCAATCATAAGATTACAATTTCGGCCTTTGTCAGGCAAAACCGCTGTTAAATGTGTCTTACGAAAATGTGTTCGGTGTTTTCGAGCTAAGCCTGTTCCTTTGACCCAGCTCATGGGCAATTTACCAGCTGATAGAGTTTCACCATCCCGAGCATACTTCAAATGTTTCGTGTATTATGCAGGTCCCTTTTCATAAAAGAGTTCCCCGTTGAGAAACTCCAAGGTCATTAAATCATATGTTTGTATTTTTGTGTGCCTTTCCACAAAGGCTGCACATCTCGAATAAGTTCACGACTTAACAACCCATTCATTCATCAATTGTTTTAAAAGACTTATTTCGCGTCGCGGAAAAGCGTCCGACATTTACTCCGACAATGGTGCTAATTTTGTTGGTTGTTACAACGGATTATCAAGGTTATATGATTTCATGAAACGAGAATGTAATAAGACAGATATTCACCATTTTCTATCTAACGATAATATTACATGGTATTTTATTCCCGCAAATTCCCCTCATATGGGAGGACTTTGGGAAGCCGCAGTCAAATCCGCCAAGTATCATTTAGCACGGGTAATTTCAAATGATCGTTTAATCTTTGAGGAAATGTGTACAGTGTTGTCGCAGGTGGAGGCTTTATTAAATTCCCGCCCCCTAACTCCCATTTCATCTGATCCTGTTGATTATACCCCCTTGACTCTTTCTCACTTTCTCATCGGAGAATCACTAGCTGCACTACCAGAAGACAATTTATTGGATATTTCTCAGAACCGTCTTGACAAGTTGCTGCAGCAAATCCAACAACATTTTTGGGCCAGATGGTCTAAGGAGTATCTGTCCCAGCTCCAAACACGTCCCAAATGGCAGATCCTCCAATCCAACGAACTACGAGAGGGTGATTTAGTCGTTCTCATAGAAGATAATTCGCCTCCCTTGGCCTGGTGTTTAGGCCACATCGTTTCCCGGAAAGGACAATGTTACTCGTGTCGTGTCGGTGAAAAAGCCATTAGGAACTATTCTCAAGAGGGCTATTTCCAAGGTGTGCTCCCTTCCTATAAACAACCACAGTGATTGAACTTACCTTATAATTTTTATTTTTTAAAAGTTGAGAACTTCTAAGGTGGCCGGCTAGAATTAATTGATTTCTCAAGAGAGAAACACATGACAATTACCACGTGTATAACCTGTAGAATTACACTATAACATATGCACATCTTTGCAGTTTAAGTTTAAGTTTAAGGAATAAATGTAATAAAATTGAGTGCTACATCACTTCAATCAAATCCTACACATTGGTCAGCTTCGATCCCGATTTGGACTCATTAAAAGCGAAAAATTCAGATCATTCACAAATCACCGGTGTTCGACCACTAGACCGCTGAGATATTCACATGGATGTAAGTGATTGCATGCCTTTTATCCATTTCCTTTATGTTTACGTAAATACGTCGCCATTTGAGAAATTCATGGAATTGAGAAACGATAAGAAAATCTCAACATTTTCTGAAATGTAGTTCTAGCATATTTACAGGAACAATGAAAATCTCATAAGGCTTACACACTGTGGTCCCGATATTCAATGCTGCGGAGCACATTGAGCATTGTCAATTATGTTGATATCTCAAAATATGTGAAATTGATACCATTTATGAGAAGGAGAAATAAAAAATACACCCTCAAACACCAAAAACCTCAGCAAACAAATGAATCTAAAAATGTTTGAAGGGTGCACCTGATTTGGAATATTAATTAACAAAGGTGAGTAAATGTTACAATCCTTTTAGACAAGACACTGATTTGTAATATTTTGTTCGAGTACCAATTGATAATATGAGTTAATTGACACTTTTGAATTACACATTCCCAAATATTTATTTTAACTCATTACAGAACGTTGAATATCTACATATTTTGCGAGACGTAGGTATAAGTTTTCGTTGAGTAGTGAGTATTTGTTTGGTAAGAAAATGGTCGGGATTCAAATCCTACGTTACACGTCGAATTTTCTCTTTTCTTCAAAATTATATTCAATTCCCATAAATGTTCCTATGAATTATATAAAATTGATGTGTTTCAAACTTGTAGTCTCTACTTGTGCCTGTCGGTTGGAAGAGTTTTGGAGCATCAAATTAGATGACATATTTATAAGATCTAAATACTGCCCTATCAGTTAAGATTCAAAATACATTGACAGTAACGGGAGAATTTTATAATATTAACGAGAAATAAGCCCTATTAGCGTCATAAGCAGACGTCTTTTAGGGAATTATCAAGGGGGCACGTTGTCGGAATTAATAAAATTGGCAGTATGCCTAAACAAGTGGCAAAGTTTCTAAAATTACAAAACCGATTCTAGTCAATTCAGGGGAAATTGTTTTCGACGGTCCTCTGCACCTATTCTTGTCAATGAGGGATGAGATTTGTTGACTTTTAAACGCCATGGTGGATGTAGGAAAATACTGGCAAAAATATTTTTCAGCTCCCCCAAAATATTAAAATCTGGTAATGATGCAGTTACGGACCCCAAACAAATTTGTGAAGAGTTCTCTAATGGAAAATAGTGGATAAGGTGCAGTTGGCCATTACTATATCCTCTACGGCATGATGAAAACCTATCAAAAGTGGATTAACAATTCATTCTTAACCTGTTCAATCGTAAATTGACCTCAGCATAATTCCCAAAAAGCTGGAAGATGGCCACTATTGTCCCGTTTTTGATAAACTTTCGTCTGATCCTAACAGCTATCAATCTATATCTTCAACAAGCTTGAAGAAATTGTTAATACATGATTCTACTTGTTCTTGGAATCAAACCTTCTATCACAAAATCAGTTTGCCGTAGCAAACATTCTACAACCAATTCGCTACTGAATTTCAAGAGCAAAATTGAAAATGCTTTTTGAATAGAGATAATGGAGATAAGTTTTGACCTAGAAAAAGCCTTCTCTCCGAGAACCACAAGTGTGGAAAACTATCAATACTACTCCAGGACAAAAATATTTTCCACTGTTAGTCGATACTGCGCAATTTTCAATTGGAAATCTGGAAAATGGAATACCTTAAGGCTCCGTACTTAAAATTTCTTTGGAATTAGCAGCTATTTAGCTTAAGATAAAGTGTCAAGAAGCATTGAACATAATTAAATGTATGTCCAGAATAAAGTGGTTTGCTGACAGGAAAGTGCTTCTGAAATTGCTAAACAAGCTTGCAATTTACGAATCTAATTATATATATCGCAAAATAATAGTTCACCAGCAACATCTGACTATGTTTTGTTACCGTTATTATTTAAAGGCACATTCTAACATCACTTTGAAAATGATAGTTTGAACAGGCTATTTTGGAGGAATACTTTGAAATTTCGAGGGACATGTGGTTAGCGAATACCTATTTGATATTAGCGCCGGTTAAATTTATAACGGCCACTAAATTTTAAAGAAAGAGTTACATAATAGGACCCTTATAACTTTTTAAAAACCCTTCAAAATCGGTTTCTATCACTAAAAATAAACAAGCTATGTTAAGAAAACAATAAATTTTTTCTTCAAAATTCGAATAGTTTTATCAAAGTTGTAATGTTATTGAGGGTTGCGAAGTTGTGAAATAAGCTTAATACATATTTTGAACAACAAAATCACTATGATGATTAATTTTTTTTTCATGGAATAATTTTATTTTTACATTGAGCTTCAACAAGGGTTGATTTTCAAGGGTTGACATATTATTATATCATATCCTAAAGCATGAAACAATCTTTATTCAACCAATTCATACCAAATTTCACCCAAATTTCCACAATAAGGGGTAGTTTTCAACTATTAATGCAAAAAGCATACAACAGCAAGATATAGAGAATGAACTAAAGGGTGAGATGAGCCTAATTGTAAATTTTTATACAAATCGATGCTGGACTCCATACCTCCATAATAAAATATCCCGAACTACTATGTTTCCTATAAAATAGAATGGCTTCAAAAAATATTATCCATTTTTCCAGCTCGTTTTATGTTGCGGAGGAAGTGGGTACTACGTTATTGTATAACATTTT